>BLSH010019025.1:667208-687417 GCA_018402905.1 Glandirana rugosa | reverse complement strand
GGAACTTTGGCACGTCTCGGTGACGTCAGCGCTGAGCCATTGATGTAGTTAAGGGAAGCCAACAGTCAGTTGTGGGACGCAGGCTTGCTCTGTTACCATGTTTTGCGCGAATTCGCTTTGTCAAAGTCATGGGAAAGACTGCAACAAGAACAATATAAACCCAATGTGGGGGCGTTGAAATGTGCAGGTTTAGAACCTGAGGATTGTTGTTAACCCCTCAAATAACAGATATCTGCCTATTAAGGAACGACAATATTGGGTTTGTTATAACCAAATATCATATACAAAAACTATGTGTAAAATTGTAAATAAAATTAAAAACCAGAAACAAAAAACAAAACAAAACAAAAAAACCCTGAAAAAAACAGATATAAATAAAAAAGGAAGACTATTGTAAAACGATTGTATGTTGCAATCCATGGATGTATAATAACCAAGTATGATGTGAAACAATTTAAATGATGCTATGTATTTTGAGTCCTTCGTTAAGGCCATTCGGCGACAGGGAACCCAGCATATAGATCAAAAAAGTTTCCCTTCTACAAAAGGGTTTGTAGTTTGCTTGGAGCTAAAATGTTTTTAACCGTCCGTGCCTTTCTGAAAGTGATTTGGGGAGTGGAGGGCAATGTTGGGGCCAGACGTTGGTGAAGTTGTAGAATTTTGTAATGTTTGCGAATGTTATTAGAAATGGACCTATATTTATTATATGTGGACACAAATCTGTGTTTTCTACATGCTTATCAGCAACTGCCTTGGATTTTGATGATGGGTCCCATATGGGAGATAAAGGCTTCCTGAACCAGGTCTACAGGACCCTTCTCTTCAAATTTCCTCTGCATTAGTTTCCCCGTGTGATGTAATCCTCCACTCTAGAACAGTTTCTTCTCAATCTATTAAACTGTCCTTTGGGAAAATTTTGCTTCCATGCTGAAAGGTGACAGCTGGTAAAGTGGAGATGGGAATTTCTGTTGGTCATGAGATAAGACCAGAACAAGAAAAACCAGCTCCTTTGGGCCCAACACATGTGTGAATGACAATCCCATTGTGTTGGTGTCGCAATGGGCCAAAGGAGGGGAACACATCCGGCCCCCACCCCAAATGAGCAAAATGTCGTCAATGTACCTGCCATAGAAGACAATATGCTCAGCGAAGGGGTTGTTGGCCCAGATGGGTCCTTCCTCCTAGTAACCAATGGTAAGGTTGGCATAAATCAGGGCAAAATTTGCCCCATAGCCGTTCCCCTGTGCTGTAAGTAAAACTAGTCTAGAAAGGTGAAATAGTTGTGTGTCAGACAAAGTTTAATACTGTTGAGAAGAAACACCGATTGTCTTGCATTCATGTCATCATTTTTAGTGAGTGAATATTGTTTGGCCGTGAGTCCAACCTCATGGTGTATAGATGAGTACATGGATACAACATCTAAGGATGCCCACATATAGCCCTCCTCCCAAGAGTGGTGTGACGACACCACTGACATGTCTGGAGTCTCCGATGTATGAAGGGAGCTGACAAACTACAGACTGTAAAAATTAGTTGATATAGACCGACCGTCTACTAGTAGAGTTATTTGTGTTCGCTATTTTTGGTCTTCCTGGAGGATTCACCAAAGTTGGGCGTCTTTAGATGTTGCATCCCTTAACACATCTATAGCCAATGAGGTTGAACCCATGGCCCTACAATATTTCCTCACTAAAAATGGTGACATGAACTCTAGACAATCAGAGTTTCTTCTCAACAGTATTGAATTTTGTCTGACGCACAACTATTTTACCTTTCTGGACCAGTTTTACTTACAGCGCAAGGGAACGGCTATGGGGCAAATTTTGCCCAGGTTTATGCCAAACTCACCATGGGCTAATGGGAGGAGGGACACATCTGGGCCAACAACCACTTCGCTGAGCAAGTTGCCTTCTATGACAGGTACATTGACAACATTTTGCTCATTTGGAGTGGGGGTCCGGATGTGTTCCCCTCCTTTGTGGCCCACTGCAATGCCAACACGCTGGGATTGTCCTTCACACGTGTTGGACCCAAAGGAGCTGGTTTTTCCTGATCTGGTTTTCTCATGAACAACAGACAATTTTCAGTAGGAATCACACCAAACCCATTGGTGGAAATTCCTATCTCCACTTACCAGCTGTAATCTTTCAACATGGAAGGAAAAATTTCCCAAAGGACAGTTTAATAGATTGAGAAACTGTTCTAAAGTGGAAGATTACATCACACAGGGGAAACTAATGCAGAGGAAATTTGAGAAGGGTTATCCAGTAGATCTGGTTCAGGAAACCTTTATCTCCCACATGGACCCATCATCAAATTCCAAATTGACCAACGTCTGGCCCCAACATTGCCCTCCACTCCCCAAAACACTTTAAAAAAGGCACGGATGGTTAAAAATATTTTAGCTCCAAGCAAACTACAAACCCTAAAATAAAAGGCCTGTGCTTGACATCAGATCATATTTTGAAAGCAGGACAGGAATCTTTCAATGTCGGAAGAGAGGATGCCTTGCCTGCCAATAACGCATGGCTGCCCCAACATCATTAACAACAAAGTCAACGACTTTCAGATCAAAATTACCTGTTCCACTGATTTTGTCATCTACGTTTTACAGTGCCCATGCAATCTCTTATATGTAGGACACACAATACGTACATTAAGAACAAGGTTTGGTGAACATTGCAGGTTTATTAAGAAAGGATGCAATAAACATAGCGTTCCACGCCATTTCCACCAGGTGCACAAAAAAAGACCTCAAATGCCTTGAGGTATTGGCAATCAAAGCCATGCCCAGGGGCACTCTTACTGATGTGACATTATGCAAGGCGCGATACTAGACGGGCGATATTTGTGCCTTGCATTCGTTCACTTGGAGTGGACTAGTGAGAGTCCAACCCGGGTTTTGCCAGCCACCGTGGCAGCAGTGCTGGTTCCAGCCCGGAGTTTCTGGTCCACCCAAATCCCTCTTCAGCTGCATTTAATGACCAGGAAGAGATCGTAGTTTGGCTCTGGCCTGGGACTCAGTATGACTACACAGAGAGCTACACCTGGGGAGTTGGTTGCTCTAGGGACTGCAAGAGAAAAGGTTTGCATTTGTTTTGTTTGAAGGTGTCAAAACCATGTTAGAATTGGACGTGATAGAGGATTCCCACAGTGACTGGTCGAGCCCCATAGTGCTGATCCTGAAGCACGATGGCACTATAAGGTTTTGCAATGACTTTAGAAAGTTAAATAGCGAGTCCAAGTTTGATGCATACCCGATGCCTCAGTTGACGAACTTATAGACAAATTGAGGGGTACCCAGTACATAACAACCCTAGACCTAAGGCAGATACCCCTCACAGAGATAGCAAATGAGAAGACTGCTTTTTCTACCTCTGAAGGGTCGTTTCAATATAAGCCATTTGGGTTACACAGGGCCCCTGAATCATTCCAAAGAATGATGGATAAAACCCTAAGACCGCGCTGCTCCTACGCAGCCGCCTACTTGGATGATGTGGTCATTCACAGCCCCGATTGGGAATCGCATAGCAGTGATAGATTTCCTTAGGTAAGAGAGTCTCACAGCCAACCCAAGAAAGTGTGCCATCGGTCTAGAGGAGGCAAAATACCAAGGCCCCATTATAGGTTGGGAACTTGTTAAGCCCCAAACCAACAAACTGGGGACAATCCAGAAATGGTCCCAACCTCTGACTAAAAAGCAGGTGCAAGTGTTCCTGGGGATCACGAGGTACTATAGGAGTTTCATACCCGATTTTGCCACCATTGCCATCCCACGGAAGGACCTGACAGTGGGGGGGGGGGGGGGTTGGTCATGGTGAAGTGGAACCTCAAAGCCGAGGGGGTGTTTCAGAAGTTGAAGCAAGCCCTCTGTATACAACCGGTGCTGGTGACCACCAAGGACTTCACCAAGGACTGTCCCAGATCAGGGACGGGGAAGAGCACCCGGTTGTACACCTAAGCCGGAAACTAAACCAGCATGAAAAAAATTATGCCATAGTCGAGAAGGAATATCTCGCTATCAAATGGGCCTTGGAGGCCCTAAGGTATTATTTATTGGGCAGGCCGTTTAGACGGGTCACTGACCATGCCCCCCTGAAGTGGATGTGTAACAACAGGGAAAAAAATAGTCGGATGGCAAGGTTGTTTTTGGGCCTACAAGTTTACAGTGGAACATAGGGCGGGAAAGCTGCAAAATAATGTGGATGCCCTTTCCCGGGTCCACTGTATGGGTGTGACAGTTGTTCAGCTGCAGGGGCTTGAGCAGAGGGGGGGAGATATGTGATGTTATGCGAGGTGTGATAGTGGACGGGCGATATTTGTCGTCTTGCATGCATTCACTTGGAGTGGACTAGTGAGTCAGACCCGGGTTTTGCCAGCCACTGTGGCAGAGCTGGTTCCGGCCTGGAGTTTCTGGTCCACCCAAATCCCTCTTCAGCTGCATTTAATGACCAGGAAGAGATCTCAGTTTGGCTCTGGCCTGGGACTCAGTATGAGTACACAGAGAGCTACACCTGGGGAGTTGGTTGCTCTAGGGACTGCAAGAGAAAAGGTTTGCATTTGTTTTGTTTGAAGGGGTCAGGGACAATCCCGACATCGTATGGAGAGGTATCCTGCTCTGTAGTAGTTTAGCGCCAGACAGCAAGGTTTTGTTTTGATGTTTTGTTTGTTATATAACTTGCAACCTTTTCCTAAATAAAACTGGCAACCCGCCAGACTTTTAAGGAAGTAGGTCTTCCCGCTACCTTTTTCCCAGGAAAGGTGATCCACACAAGCTAATCTCCCACACTGAGAATGAGAGATTTTCCTTTCTTTGAAGGGGGGAAACTTTTTGGATTTATACGCTGGGTTCCCTGTTGCCGAATGACCTTAACGAAGAACTCGAAATACATAGCATAATTTAAATTACCGTATATGTTTCACATCATATTTGGTTATTATACATTCAGGGATTGCAATACACAATCGTTCTACAATAGTCTTCCATTTTTATTTATAGCTACGTTTTTCAATTTTTTTTGTGTTTTGTTTCTGTGGTTTCATTTTATTTACAAATTTACACATAGTTTTTGTATATGATATGTGGTTATAACAAAGCCAATATTCTTGTTTCTCAATAGGCAGACATCTGTTATTTCAGTAGGCAATGAGGGGTTAACAACAATCCTTAGGCTCTATAAACCTGCCCATTTCTCCACCCCCACATTGGGTTTATATATTTCTTGTCTTTCCCATGATTTTGACAAAGCGCATGCACACTAAACATGTAGTCACAGCAACAGAACAAGCCTGCGTTTCACGCCTGATTGCGGGCTTCTCTTTCCTCCATCTCCGGCTCGACGATGACGTCACCAAGGCGCACTGAACTTCCTCGGTTTTGCTTTGAGTCTCGGGGTTATCTCCTGGTCCATCCCACTGGCTCAGCCCTGCTAAGTGTTCAACACGATCTCCGGCACGATTGGCTCTCTGTCCTCCCGCAATCCATGGTATCACCTTCCATTGGACATCGCCGCGCTCTCACCATCAGCCATCGGGAACCTTTCCCCTCAGACCGCATTGCCATCTTCTTCAGCATGGATACTGGCACCCCCATGCTTTACCAGAGAGCCCTCCGGATGATGTTAACCCCTCGAAGCTCTAGGTCTCCAGTGGTAACATTGGCTTAACACATATGCAAATATACTATATATACACACCATTGTTTTTATGCATCTGCAACTTTTAATCCTTGTTCCTATCTGACCCATCCAGGGTGCAATAAAATATCTGACTATTTATTCAACATACTGTATTATCTGCTCTTATCACATCACAATTGCATCATCTTTTCGATCTAGCCTAAAGAGCGCTGCACACTAGTTTTCGTGAGTACTATATATGTACCCACATTTTTATGCAAATCTCAGCTTTCCCGTAAGTCTTCTAGGCCAGCCCCCACCCCCATGAATAAGGCACGATGGGTGGGGGAAATGCATCAGGGTGTGCGGTATGTTGGAGACACATAGGCTGAGGTTGCTTATCATTTGTTCACCTGGGCTGGTCAGTAGTAGCGGAGATACTTTCCGCTTTCCATTTACTAGCACTCTGGATTGGTATCAGGCTAAGCCTGCACCCCATGCCCTGGGACACAGGGATATACTTTCACTTCTACTTTGAGCAGTGTCAAAAATTATACAACAGGTCAAAGCCCCCACCTCCATAGCACTATGTTTTTAGCAGGCTGAATGGCCCAATAGGCTAAAAGGGAGAGTCGGGATGTGGGGGTAAACGGAGGCCAGCTTAATCTTCACAGTGAAAGTCAAGATTTGAATATAAATTTAGCTGTCTACATCTGATTTCGTCCCCACCCCCCAAAATTCTTCATGTAGGGTAACCTCTGAGCATACATTTTTTGATCATATACCCTATTAAGAATTGACAGCATACCGAGTGTGAAATAGTTGTAACCTATTGCTCCAGATGACAGAATTGGAATACATCATTTTTGTCCACGTATTCTGCTGTGACTGCTTGTTTCCCTTGAAAAGTTAGCTAACTGTAGGATGCACGGACTATTCTCTGAACCACCTAATTCTGAAATGTGTAGTTACAAAGGCCTGTTGGCAAGTGTTTAATGAAAGTTAGACCTCATCTGAACTAACAGAAATGTAGAGGTAACCATTACATGCTGATGTGGAAATTAATCAGACCTGCTGAAAAAGATGGGATTTTTGTACTCACCGTAAAATCTATTTCTGTGTTTGACGGACACAGCGACTCCTTTTAATCTTGACCAATGGGCTATATAGCCCTCAGCTGTTATATAACCCACTCCCTGCTCTAGGTATTCCGTTTAGTAGCAAGCAGTACTAGAAGTATCAAAACTCCATAGAGGGGTGGGTGCTGTGTCTGTCGAACACGGAGAAATGTATTTTATGGCGAGTACAAAAATCCCCTTTTCTCTAGTTCATCGATGGACACAGCGCCTCCTTTAATCCTTACCATTTGGGACATCCCAAAGCAGTGCCAAAATAAAATGAGGGGTGGGGAAAATAACCCCAGGCTAAACACAAGAGCCCTAACCAGGACACAGGAGCCTTAACCGGGTCACAGGTGCCCCATCTGAAAAATAGGAAATTTGAAAGAAAAAAATAGCCCTCAAGAGGGAACAGCCCACTCTTAAATAGTAGCCTGCAAAACTTTGCGGCCAAAAGAAGCATCCACAGATGCCAAAAGGTCTACTTTGTAGAATTTAGTGAAAGTATGCACCGATGACCAAGTGGCTGCCTTTCACACCTGTGATACTGATGCTTGATGACGGAAGGCCCAAGAAGTACTAAGTGCCCAAGTAGAATGCGTCGTGACAGGGAAAGGAGGAACCAGACCTTTCACTGTCTGTCTGATCCATCTGGAGATGGTAGCTGCAGCCAGTCCTTTCCTTGGTCCTTGTGTAACCACAAAAAGCGAGTCTGACCTCCAAAAAGGACTACGTGGCTGCCAGATACACCAGAATCGCACAAACCACATCCAACGTATGCAAAGCAAATTCCTTGGGATGAGCTGGCTTGGGACACAGGGAAGGCAACACAATGTCCTCATTCAAATGCAAGTCCGAGACCATTTTAGGTAGGAACGATGGACAGGGACAAAGAACCACCTCTGTGGACCACTTAATGGGGAGTACGACAAGATAATGCCGCCAACTCTGACACCCTACGGGCAGATGTAACAGCCACCAAGAATGCCACCTTCTGGGACAATGTCTATAAGGGCATCTCCCGAATATTCTCGAACTGACGTTTCTGGAGAACTAAGAGTACCAAGTTTAAATCTCATGGAGGCAAAAGAGACCGTACAGGTGGAACCATGTGCCGGATTCCTTGACTGAAGGTATGAACTAAAGAGTGCATGGCTAGGGGTCGCTGAAAGAGGATTGCTAAGGCAGACACCTGGCCCTTGATGGTACTCAAGGCCAACCTCTGCTCTACGCCCCCTTGAAGAAAAGCAAAGATCCGAGCTATAGAAAAGGAGCGAGGATGAGCACCAATTGACTAACACCAAGAAATGTACGCTTTCCATGTACAATGGTACATTTAGCTGGAAGTCGACTTCCTCGCCTTCAAAATAGTAGGGATCACTGATCCAAACAAAGCGCTATCCCTCAGTACTTGGCTTTCAATAAGTAAGCCATTAAAACCAGCGACTGTAAAGCAAGATGGAAGCTCAGCCCCTGGCCCTCTCTGAAAGGTAGCCCCCCAAGGGACGTTTACAGCCACCAGAAAGACTTCCGCCCTCGATCCTTCCAGGCACAGTGGAAGAGGAGGAAGGTGTTGACCCCGCAGTGGCACTAGGATGATTGCGGCGTCTACCAGAGGCACCCGTGACCTCACCACGATATCCTCCTGTGAAGCCGAACATGCTGAAGGAGCTGCATGCAGGTTTTAAAGGTGGTTAGCACCGGACCGAGAACCTGTCAGGAGAGAGAATCACGGCCTGGTCAGAATACAAATCAGACCTAGGTGATCCAATTCCCTGGACAGGGATAGGGGGGACCTTAGGTGGTCCGGACGTCATCCGAACCTTTGCAGGATTACCGTATTTGCCGGCATATAAGACGACTTTTTAACCCATGAAACTTCTCATAAGTCGGGGGTCGTCTTATACGCCGGGGATTAGGGCCGGTTCACAACCACTTCCCGCCCAGCGCCGTAAATAAGCGGCGGTCGGGTTTGAGTGGCTCTCCCGGGACATAGCCTGCACCAGCAGGCTATATCCAGGTGTCATTTTTTAGAGCTGGAGGTCGGCTATCCAGGGGTAACGACCGATCCGGCTCGGGAGCTGCTCGGTCGTTACCCCAGGGGGCGGGAGGGGACACCCCCCCTCCCGCCGCCTTCCGCCGCTCTTCTCCGGCCTCCCGTCCCACCAGGAGACCGGAGCGACGATCCGGCGCGTCCACCGGCTGGAAGGAGACTTGACAAAAGCTGTAATCGGCTCCGATCGGGTCTCCTTCGGCAAATTCCGGAAGCGACGTCACTTCCGGTTTACTCGGCGGCTAACGGCGCCAATTTTAAAAAAGTGACAGTATTCAGAATCGCCGTTTTTGGCGATCTGAATACTGTGAAGTGCAAAGGAGGGATGGGGGGTCTTTTAGACCCCCCGGCCCTCCAAAAAGAGTACCTGTCACCATATATTACTATCACAAGGGATCTTTACATTCCTTGTGATAGCAATAAAAGTGATCAGATTTTAAAAAAAAAAAAAAAAGGAACAGTGCTAAAAATAAATAAATAATAAAAAAAAGATTTAAATCGCCACCGTCCCCGCGAGCTCGCACAGCAAAGAAAACGCATACGTAAGTCGCGCCCACATATGAAAACGGTGTTCAAACCACTCATGTGAGGTATCGCCGCGATCGCCATAGTGTGCGCAATAATTCTAGCAAAAGACCTCCTCTGCACCTCTAACTGTTAAAATTTTTTAAAGCGTCGCCTATGGAACTTTTTAAATACAGGACTTTTTCGACATTCCGCGAGTGCGCGCAATTTTCAACCATGTCATGTATGGTATCTATTTACTCGGCGTAACATCCTCTTTCACAATATGCAAAAAATTGGGCTAACTTTACTGTTGTCTTATTTTATAACTCAAAAAAGTAAAATTGTTCCAAAAAAAAAATCGCGCTTGAAAGACCGCCGCGCAAATACCGTGTGACAAAAAGTATTGAAACAATCGCCATTTTATTCTCTAGGATGTTTGAAAAAAATATATATAACATTTGGGGGTTCTAAGTAATTCTCTAGCAAAAAAAAAAAAATGCTTTTAGCTTGTGACCACCAAATGTCAAAATGTGGCCCTTTCACATCTAGGCGACTTGTCAGGCGACTTGAGTCGCCTGACAAGTCGTCTCAATGCTGTGCAATGGAACCGTTCTAATAGGAGTGAATCGCTTCACTCCGACTTAGAAAAATGGTTCCTGCACTATTTTCAGGGCGATCTCAGCGCGGCTTACATTGACTTCTATAATAGAAGTCTCCTCGCAAGCCGCGCTGAGATTGCCTCGAGCGGGGCGACTTGACTTCTATGATAGAAGTCTCCTTACAAGCCGCATTGAGATTGCGGAAGAGGGGTAGTCTTATACGGTGAGTATAACCCAAACCCTATATTTTAACAGGAAAAGTAGGGGGTTGTCTTATACGCCCAGTCGTCTTATACGCTGGCAAATAAGGTATGTCCGCACAAGGAGATTCAGGGACTAAAAACTCAATATGGAAAAATTTTGCCCCACTTTCTGGGTACCCCCAAAAGAATCATCTTGTGGGTCCCCTTGACGCTCGCGAAGGAGGTCCACGAGGTCAGAAAACAGCGAAGATGCCCCCCCACCCCAGAAATGGGTGAGGGCAGACCTTCATGTTGAAGGGGTCTGGCCTGCGGGACTGGGGAAGCCCGCTCTAGGCTTACCAGCCCAAGATTGCTTGGAACCTCCCAAGAAAGATTTGAAAGATCTGTTTCCCTTGCAGTCCCGGGGGTCCGAAATAATTTCTTTTGGGTTGAGAAAGAAGGCCCACGTTTACGAGGCCCCCTCCCTTTCTTCGACTGTGGCAGGAAGGTACTCTTCCCCCTGACACCCTTAATGATGTCATCCAGGGCAGCCCTAAACAGAGGATCAATGAGTGCTTTCTTAGAGGCTTGGTCTGCAGACCAGTTCATAAGCCATAGCACACGTCTAATCCCTACCGCTGAAACGGAAAGTTTGGACACCAGGGGAGTGGCATCCAAAGATGCATCACATACTGCTGCTTATGTTGATCTGGCTGACCAGTTGGTCCAAGGGCTGCAATTTGTAACCTGCTCATTCCCCAGCCCTTGGTGCAAAAACTTGGCCCATTCAGTCAGTGTCTGAGACACCAGGAACAAGGCCAGGATCGGTCATATTGCCGAACCTGCCATTGTGAACATGCTACGTGCCACAGACTCCGCTTTCCTATCGGCCGGGTCTTTAAAGGACGGGGAATCCTCTATTGGAATCATTGTTGCTTTATTCAACCTGGAAAAAGGAGGGTCAACCACTGGTGGGCTGGTCCACTTTTTTTTTTATAAGCGATTCCTCAAAGGGGTAACATACTGCAAAGCATTTGGGAACCACAAAGGGTGATTTTGGTTGTTCCCATTCATTATAGGTAAACCCACAGCTGTATGCAAAAGTTTAGGAACCCCTGACAATTTCCATGATTGTCATTTATAAATATTTGGGTGTTTGGATCAGCAATTTCATTTTGATCTATCAAATAACTGAAGGACCCAGTAATACTTCAGTAGTGAAATGAGGTTTATTGGATTAACAGAAAATTTCCAATATGAATCAAAACTAAATTAGACAGGTGCATACATTTGGGCACCCTTGTCATTTTGTTGATTTGAATACCTGTAACTACTTAGCACTGATTAATTGGAACACACAATTGGTTTGGTGAGCTCATTAAGCCTTGAACTTCATATACAGGTGCATCCAATCATGAGAAAAGGTATTTAAGTTGGCCAATTGCAAGAAGTTGTTCTCTTTGACGCTCCTCTGAAGAGTGGCAACATGGGGGGCCTCAAAACAACTCTCAAATGACATGAAAACAAAGATTGTTCTACATTATGGTTTAGGGGAAGGCTACAAAAAGTTATCGCAGAGATATTATTAGCTGTCCGTGTCCACTGTGAGGAACATAGTGAGGAAATGGAAGACCACAGGCACAGTTCTTGTTAAGGCCAGAAGTGGCAGGCCACATAAAATATTGGAGAGGCAAAGGCGAAAACTGTCAAAAACAGCCCACAGACCACCTCCAAAGACCTAAAACATCAACTTGCTGCAGATGGTGTCACTGTGCATCGTTAAACAATTCAGCGCACTTTGCACAGGGAGAAGCTGTATGGGAGAGTGATGCAAAAGAAGCCTTTTCTGCACACATGCCACAACAGAGTTGCTTGAGGTATGCAAACACACATTTGGACAAGCCAGCTTAATTTTGGCCATAACAAGGGGCGTTATGCATGGTGGCGAAACACCACAGCATTCCAAGAAAAACACTTGCTACCCACAGTAAAATTTGGTGGAGGTTCCATCATGCTGTGGGGCTGTATGGCCAGTGCCAGCACTGGGAATCTGGTTAAAGTTGAGGGTCGTATGGATTCCACTCAATATCAGCAGATTCTTGAGAATAACTTAGAGGAATCAATCACAAAGTTGAAGTTACGCCGGGGCTGGATATTTCAAGACAACGACCCAAAACACTGCACAAATTCTATTCAGGTATTTATGCAGAGGAACAAGTACAATGTTCTGGAATGGCCATCCCAGTCCCCAGACCTAAATATCATTGAACATCTGTGGGGTGATTTGAAGCGGGCTGTCCATGCTTGGCAACCATCAAACCTAACTGAACTGGAGATGTTTTGTAAGGAGGAATGGTCCAAAATACATTCATCAAGAATCCAGACACTCATTACAGGCTATAGGAAGCGTCTAGAGGCTATTATATCTGCTAAAGGAGGCTCTACTAAATATTGATGTGATTTTTCTGTTGGGGTGCCCAAATTTATACACCTGTCTAATTTCGTTTTGATGCATATTGTGCATTTTCTGTTAATCTAATAAACCTCATTTCAATACTGAAATATTGCTGTGTCCTTCGGTTATTTGACAGATCAAAATGAAATTGCTGATCCAAACACCCAAATATTTATAAATGACAATCATGGAAATTGTCAGGGGTTCCCAAACTTTTGCATACAACTGTATGAAAATAAGGCAGATAAGGAAACCCCTTTTATGCACGAGGTGACTTATGTGTACCGAAAGCAACAGCCACGTCGGTGGCCACACCTGCTGCCTCCTCTATTTTTAAAATCTCACGCACCGCAGTAATAAGTGCGTCCACCAGCGCTTTTTCACACACTGCTGTGACCGTGAAGGATTCATCCTCACTACTGCATGGGTCAGGGAGCATGATATTAAGCCCCACGGACAGGCCACGTCCCCAGCGGCATCAGGCTCAGAATCGGATGAGACAGACTGAGCAGGGGAAGGCGGGGACGCTAGCTCCTGGGCCCTTGCCCCCATGCTACTTCCACCCAGGATACAAATGATTCTAGGACCGCCATCAGCGCAACCCCACAGGGTCAACTCTAATGGGACTCTGATCTGCACTCTGCTTCCGCTGCGCACTGGGGCCCCCAAACTGCACTATACCAAGCGCGTAGCTGCAGTCTGCACGCGCTCACTAGCTGGACTGAGGAGATGACTGGATCTAGATTATCCAGCCCGTCACCCAGCCCAGCGGTTGCTTGTAGATCTCCCAGGAGAAAAATCAAAAAGATGCATGGAAGGAGAACAAAACAAAAATTGCTAGGACCAAAAAATATCCCAGCAAGGAGCTAGGTCCATACTCCTGACTAGACAGGAAAAAAAACGGAATACCTAGAGCAGGGAGGGGGTTATATAATAGCTGAGGATGGCCCATTGGGCGTAGCCAAGATTTAAGTTCTGCCTAGTCCTCCTGGTTATATAACCCAATGGTCAAGAATAAAGGAGGCGCTGTGTCCGTCGATGAACCAAGGAGAAAAAGGGATTTCATTAAAACTTACCGTAAAATCCTTTTCTCCGAGTTCACTGACAGACGTAGCTCTTCATGACATGTGGGGTTTATGCTTGTCCAACTAGGAGTTAACTAGGCAGGGAAAAGAACAAGCTGGCCCCTCCCACGGGGCCGTCCTCTCTTCCCACATAAACCCCCCACCCTACATAGCTCAGCAATTCGTAACAAGCCGTACCAAAAAGAACGCAGAGGGGCGGGTGCTGCGTCTGTCAGTGAACTCGGAGAAAAGGATTTTACGGTAAGTTTTAATAAAATCCCCTTTTCTCCTACGTTCACTGACAGACGCAGCTCTTCATGACATGTGGGGATGTCCCAAAGCTGTGTCAAAAGAGGGGTGGGTAAACAATAATAACTGTACCCAACAGAACCTCTAAGGAGGCGCCAGACGCGCCTACACTGCAGCCTGTAAAACTTTACGGCCAAAAGCAGCATCCGAGGATGCTGACACATCTTATAAAACTGTGTAAAAAAGTGTGTACCGAGGCCCACGCGGCTGCCTTGCACACATGTGACACCGAGGCCTGGTGTCGGGAAACCCAGGAAGTGCTAACAGCCCTGGTAGAATGAGCCGTGACCGGAAAAGAGGAAACCTTGCCCCGAACAGAATACGCATGGGTCACGAGCTGTCTAATCCAACGGGAGACAGTAGCCGACGAGGCCGCCAAACCTTTGCGTGGACCTTTCGTCAGTACAAACAAGAGTCAGACTTCCGAAAGGAAGCTGTCACATTCAGATACACTCGTAAGGACCTTATGACGACCAAGGAATTTTTGTAACTCAAATTCCTTAGGATGCGAGGGCCGTGACACAATGAAGGAAGAACAATATCTTCATTAATGTGAAAAGAAGAAACCACCTTCGGAAGAAAAGAAGGAGGTGGACGCAAAACCGCTTGTCCTCGTGAAGGACCAGAAACTTGCACGACAGTGCAGCCAGCTCAGACACCAGCAAGCGGATGTAATGGCCACCAAGAAGGCCACCTTCTGCGACAGCAGTCGTAAGGGAATATCCCTGATCTTCCCATATGGCGGTTTCTGAGCACAGAAAGCACCAAATTTAAGTCCCATGGAGCCATCGTGGGACCGCACCCGAGGCATCCCATGGCGCACACCTTGTACAAAGGTACGAATCAGCTAATGCGATGCCAGGGTTCTTTGAAAAAGAAGCGCCAGAGCCGATATCTGGCCCTTGATAGTACTCAGGGCCAGCTTCTTGTACAGGCCCTGCTGTAAAAAGGCCAGGACCCTGGACACCACATATGAGCGAGGGTTATAACCCTCCGCCTCATACCAAATGTAAGTCTTCCAGGTGCGGTGATAAATTTTGTGAGAAGTACACTTGCGTGCTTTTAGCATGGTAGGATTCAGCGACACCCCTGTCCCTCAGCACCTGGGCCTCAAGAGCCAGGCCGTCAAAGCCAGCGAGGTAAAGCAGGGTGCAAGATGGGCCCCTGAGACAGCAGGTCGTCTCGCAGCGGGAGCAGCCAGGGAACGTCTGCCACCATTTGCACCACGTCGGCGTACCACGGACGCCGAGGCCACCCCGGAGCCACCAGGATCATTGGAATTCCCTCCGCTTCCACCCTGTGTAGCAACCGCGGGAAAAGCCTGATAGGAGGGAAAGCATACAGCAGGCGATACTGGCCCCAAGGGGCCACGAGAGAATCCGTGGCTACTACCAACGGATCTCTTGTCCTGGACACAACATTCCTTACTTTGTGATTGACCCGAGACGCCATAAGATCCACATCCGGCGTCCCCCACTTGTGGCAAAGCTGGCTAAACACCTCTGGATGGAGAGACCACTCACCCTAATCCAGCGTCTGGCGACTTAATAAAAAGTCCGCCTGCCAGTTTTCCACGCCTGGAATGTCAATGGCGGAAATCGCCAGAACGTGAAGTTCTGTCCAAAGTAGAATCAGAGCTGCTTCCGCCGCAGCTGCTGGACTCCTTGTTCCGCCCTGATGGTTCCCATATGCCACTGCTGTGGCATTGTCCGACTGGACCTGAATCGGGTGACCTTACAACCTCACTGTCCAGTGAGATAGACACAGCCTGATTGCCCTTAGCTCCAGCACATTGATCGGGAGGCGAGATTCCTGCGCCGACCAACGGCCCTGGGCAGACAGTTGCCCCAGGACCCCACCCCAGCCCGACAGGCTGGCGTCCGTCGTGATCATCACCCAATGAAGGGGCAGGAATGACTTCCCCCGAGTCAGTGCCGGGTCCCGAAGCCACCAGGTCAGAGAACCCCTGCTCTGAGAGTTCAGACGGATCAGAAGGTCCAAGGACCGTGGAGATCTGTCCCACCGAGACAGAATCGTACGCTGGAGAAGGCGAGTGTGGCTCTGGGCGTAAGGTACCGCCTCAAAGGTTGAGACCATGAGCCCCAGCACCCGCATGCAGAACCATAATGACGACTGCCGGTGTGACAGGAAGGTTCGCACCGCCTCCTGTAGCAACAGCCACTTGGCGGGAGGCAGATACACCGTCGTCTGCTCTATGTCCAGAGTCAGACCCAGATACTCCAGGTGACGGGACAGAGAGATCGTTGACTTCTTTAGGTTGATCAACCAGCTGAAGTCCTGCAACAAAGTCATGGTGATCCTCACATTCTCCTCCAGAGCTGAGGAGGACTCCACTCTCAGGAGCAGGCTACTACAGTAATACCTCTCTGCTTCAGTTACGCCTGTACTGGGGCCACCAGCCTGGTGAAAACCCGAGGAGCTGAAGCCAGACCGAAGGGAAGTGCCACGAAATGGTAACGGAGGTCCACCACCGCAAGCGCAGAAAACGCTGGTGCCGTGGACAAATGGGGACGCTCAGATAAGTATTGCGCCGCCATGGCAGACCGCAGAGCTGAGCCTGCTAACAGAAAAAGAACTTTTGACACCGCCTCTGTCCGCCTATCAGCCGGATCCTTAAAAAGGGGGACCCTTCCAAGGGAATGGTCGTCGCCTTATTCAGGCGAGCTATCGGTGGCTCCACCGCAGGTGATGCCCACTTCTGCATAAACTATCCTCAAAAGGATAACAGATAGCAAAAATGTTTTTACAGTGAAAAGGAATGCTGCGGACGCTGCCATTCATGATATTCAGGTGATCAAAGAACTGATCATAGGGATAAGCCCTAGGGGCCCTGCAGACCCGCAAACATATGCAGACGTCTGCGACTCGCCGTCCTGGCTCAGTCGCAGGGTAGTGCGAATCCCAGAGATAATGGCGGATACCAGTGCCTCTTCGCGCACAGCCGCAGTGCCCTGGTCCTCCTCTCCGTCCGAGGGGGCCAGTTCACCTTCAGAAAGCTCTACTGGGGTTCCTGTGACCCCCCGATGCTATCTCCAGTTCTGAATCATCCCCTGAAGAACAGGGGGGGGGGGGAGGGCAATTTCTAGGGACCCCTGGGGTGATGTTTGGTTCCACCCGGGGGAGAAACTCACTAAAGACTGCCCGCAGCTGGTCCAAAAAGCCCCTTGGGCAGGTTGCGCTGTTGCTGAACCCTCCTCAGCAGGCATGGCAGGGTCGCCTGCCATAGTTTTTTCCCCGAATAGCGTGGGAATGCAATGAGAGAAAAAGGAAAAAAGCCTGCTTTGAGGCACCCCCACACTGCCACACACCACCACCCCACAGAATGCCCGGAGACCCAGGAGGACTGCGCCCACCACCACCACCACCAGCACCCACAGGGGAGCCCAGCTATACTTGCTGTTCGCTGCCAGTATGCACCGAGAACCGCCAGATGATCTGCGCCATCAGAAGCCACCGTTCCAAAGAGAAAGTAAAAATGGCTGTAGCACGTTTTTACAGCATGCAGGGACTCCAATATGGCCGCCAAGGTCATACACTAGAGGCCAAAACCACCTGCAGGGGTACATGCCTACCGCAAAATGGCTGCTCTGAGCACTAGAGGGAAGGCTCCTTTAGGAACAGATGTCTGCGACCATGGCAAAATGGCGGCGATCCACCGCAAAATGACAGCAGATCGCCGCATGGTGCTCAAAATCGCAAAAAAAGGGCGGGATAACGACCAGGTGCGGCGCGTGGGATGGGGGGGGTGGGGGATTGGGGAGGAAGGACCCCAGGATTACCGGGAACCCACGGCAGTGGCTACCACCCCAAAAGCGTTTAGACACCCGTCGCCCCCCCTCCACACCTGAAGCAGGGGGGCACTCACTCACCATTCCCGTCGGGCGTAGCGGGTAGCCACCCGTTAGCAGACCTGCCGCCCCTGTCTGGGCGGGTTGCTGCCGGCCAAAGTCGCCCGAACGGGACCAGGGCGCAAGAGGGGAGACCCCCAGGCCGCCCGCACGGAACGAGCACGATGCGGTGGGACCCCATACCCGGGGACTGCCTGGCATCGGTCGGCCAGGCCGGGGAAAGTACAGAGTCCTGTAACGACCCTCTATGCCCGGGCGGCTTCTTGATAGACTTCATGCTTGATAGAAGTGATTAAAAAAGTAAATAATAGAAACGGTCTCAAACCGGACCGCAAATCCCCTAAGAGAGCCAAGTCAACTCCTTGCAAACTAGGCATTAAAACTGCTGAGCTATGCAGGGTGGGGGGTTTATGTGGGCAGAGAGGACGGCCCCGTGGGAGGGGCCAGCTTGTTCTTTTCCCTGCCTAGTTAACTCCTAGTTGGACAAGCATAAACCCCACGTCATGAAGAGCTGCATCTGTCAGTGAACGTAGGAGAAATGTAATTTGTCAAACCAAGCATGAGATCACATGGCTCAATTAAAGGTTTAAAGCCATTTGTTAACCCCCCACCACCACATAGAGTAAACCAAACTGCTCCAGATGAAATTTAGGCAATAAGCAAAAGCAGAAATGTAATCTATTGCGGCTTACAAATTATTTTTATATTTTGTATTAGGCCTTTCTCTTATTTTCACCTGCAGATATCCTGCCAGTAAGTTTTATTTTTCAACTTTAACAGACCAAGCTGTCGGGAAAAGAGGCAGAGTGTTCAGACAAACCATTTAACACTGACAGGGGAATTGATTATGTAAAACCTTTTTCCTGAAAAAAACAAAACAAAAAAAAAAACTAGATATAACTGCTTAAAAAGTGTTAGCTGGAGTACGACTTTAATTTGTAAGTCAAACCCATCTAAATCTGCTAGTACGTCTAACACAACCCTCTCCCCAGATTGACATGGCTTCTGTCAAAAAGTGTCTTTGCTGCTCCTTCATCCAGGGTATTGACCCCATAAGATTGTTACTAGCCAGACCACCAGATGAAAATAAAGGAAAAAATGCATAGAAAGAGAAAACCAATACTGCCACTGAATTTAAAGATTGGTAAGCTAAAAAAGGGATTTTATTAAAACTTACCATAAATTCACTGACAGACGCAGCTTACTATTAAGTGTGGGGTTTATGCTGGTTCCACTAGGAGTTAACTAGGCAGGGAAAAGAAACAGCTGACCCCTCCCATGGGGCCGTCCCCTCTTCCCAGATAAACCCCCTCTATGGAATAGCTCACCAGTTCGTACACAGGCCGTACAAACACAGAGCAAATCCCTTTTTCTCCTATCGTTCACTGACAGACGCAGCTCACCATTACGTGTGGGGATGTCCCCAAGCTGTGTAAAAAAGAGGGGTGGGCAAACGCTAACAACAGTACCCAACAGAACCTCTAAGGAGGCGCCAGACGCGCCTACACTGCCGCCTGAAAAACTTTGCGGCCAAAAGCAGCATCCGAAGATGCAAACACATCAACTTTGTAAAACTTGGTGAAAGTGTGAACCGAAGCCCAAGTGGCCGCCTTGCACACCTGTGACACTGAGGCCTGGTGTCTAAAAGCCCAGGAAGTGCTAACAGCCCGGTTAGAATGAGCCGTGACCGGAAAAGGGGGGACCTTGCCCCTGACAGAATATGCATGGGTCACGGTCTGTCTGATCCAACGAGAAATCGTAGCCGAGGAGGCCGCCAAACCTTTGCGCGGACCCTCTGGCAACACAAACAGAGCCTCAGCTTTTCGAAAAGAAGCTGTAGCAGACAAATACACTTTTAAGGCCCTCACTACATCGAAGGCATGTAAATCAATTTCTTTTGGATGCGACGGACGAGGACACAATGAAGGAAGAACAATATCTTCATTAATGTGAAAAGAAGAAACCACTTTTGGAAGAAAAGAAGGCGAGGGTCGCAAGACCACCTTATCCTTATGCAGGACTAGGTAGGGAGACTTGCACGAGAGTGCTGCTAATTCAGACACCCGTCTGGCAGAGGTGATGGCCACTAAAAAGGCCACCTTCTGCGAAAGCAGTTGTAAGGAAAACTCCCTGATTTTCTCATAAGGCGGTTTCTGAAGTACAGAAAGCACCAAATTTAGATCCCAAGGCGCCAACGGAACCTTCACCCGAGGCGCCACATGTCGTACACCTTGAACAAAGGTACGAATCAAAGAATGTGATGCCAAAGGTCTCTGAAAAAGAACTGCCAGAGCCGATATCTGGCCCTTAAGAATACTCAAAGCCAGATTTTTGTTCAGGCCCTGTTGCAAAAAAGTCAGGATCTAGGACTGAAAAAACGTTGTCCCGGACTTGTTTTTAGACCGAAACTCATAAGAATTCCCGGTCTATAGCCG
>BLSH010019025.1:624968-643659 GCA_018402905.1 Glandirana rugosa | reverse complement strand
CCCCTCACACAGAGCGGAGGTCCGTGTTTACTTACACGGACCTCCGCTCACTCGCTCCGGGGGGGGGGGGGCCATCGCGGGTAGCCGGCGGCAATCGAAGCCGCCGCACCTGCTCCCTGGCCCCTCCTGGACACAGTGAGCGCGCGGGCGCGCCTCCGGCGGCGCGCGCTCACTAAACTCGTTCCCGCAGCCACCGTCGTATGACGGCGATTTGCGGGAACGAGCCACTTTGCCGTCGTCAGATGCCGATCGGCGGTCGGCAAGTGGTTAAACTCACCAGAAATCAATATTCAAAAAGCCCAAACAGATGACTGTGACCAGGAACCAATACACTCCAGAGCATGGGGAGGACCAGTGTTGTTAAATCAAGCATTCCTCCATTAAAGTTGTTACTGGTATATTGGGGACATAAATGAAAATCCCATAGTATAACACCGCTTTATTTAAAAGAGAATTAAAAGTATCCAAAACACCCCCACTCTTATAGGACTGGAACAAGTGGGTTTCGTCAAAGGCCGACAAGCATACGATGGTATCCGTAGAATGATTAATCTCCTGAAAAAGGTAGAAATTACGCACCAACCCTGCCTCTTCCTGGCACTTGATGCGGAGAAGGCCTTCGACAGGGTACACTGGAGATACCTTCCGAGGGCCCTCACCAAATTTTGGGTGGTAGGCCCCCTATTCTCGGCAATAATGTCCCTATACAACAACCCAACTGCCCAAGTACTCTCATCTGGTTATCTGATAGTTTCCCACTTACTAACGGCACCCACCAGGGGTGTCCCTTACCACCCATCATTTTCTCTATGGCAATCGAGCCACTAGGTGAATACATCCGGTCAATGGAAAATATACAAGGTATAACAGTAGGACCCACTAATCATAAGTTGGGACTATTCGCGGATGACATCATCCTGACACTGACAGCACCTGAGTCTTCGCTTTCCGCTGTCAATACACTACTAACTAAATTTGGTCAGATATCTTACTATAAAGTCAACACAAATAAATGTTTCGCCCTTCCGATTAATATAGGCCAACCACTAAGCTCGCAACTGAAACTCATATTCCCTTGCAACTGGAATAGTCCCTCAATCACCTATTCAATTCACCTGGGTATTCAACTAACACCTTCCTCCAAATATATGCATGCAATTTTCCCCCACTTTTGAATAAACTCCAAACTGAACTTAACTCAATTAGTAAAATCCAACTATCCTGGCTAGGGCGAATAGCAGCATACCAAATGCAGACCTTCCCTAAACTCCCCTACCATTTTAGAACACTCCCCATTCCGATACCTCAAAAATTCTTTGTAGAGCTAAATAAAATCTTACGAAAATTTATCTGGGGTAATGCGAAACCTAGAATAGCACTCTCCACACTCTTCCGGCATAGGGCACAAGGAGGACTAGGCTTACCGAACGCAAAAGCATACCACCAGGCCTCCATACTGGAGCAGACAAAATACTGGTTCTCCTCTCAAGAGGACAACCTGTGGTCCAATATTGAAAGAGAACTAATCCCTAGCCATAACCTACCTGCAATCCTAATGGCAGCAGCACTATATCACAACCCAATCATACCCGATTCCCCCACTGTCCAAGCGACAGTAGCTGCCTGGTCTTCACTAACCAACATGAACTCCGGAGAGGGACAGCAATCCGAACTTTGTCTACTATTAGCGGCTTATGAACATTTAATCCCAGATTTTTCCTCCCACCAGTGGACAAAGAAAGGTATCCATGTAGACACTAAGGACCTAGTAGACCCATCTGGCCTGGACCAACTCAAAATTAGTCAAATCAACCACTTTCATACTGCCATCCCCAAAACCACCATCCGCCTTCCAACCACACTGTGGAATTTCCTAACCGACAAACACTCTTCCCCGACGAAAGGAATATCCCTAGTCTATAGATTCTGCAATTATGACTCACAGAATACTAAACTAAAATATATGCTCAAATGGGAGCAAGACCTAAAAACCGAATTCACACTGCCCCAATGGTTAGCAGCCATCAAACATAACGCTAAATCATCAGCATGTGTGGACCATTGGGACAGTGCACTAAAAATATTGCACAGATACTACATGACATCCACCAAATTACACCTTATGGACCCCAAGGTCTCGCCACTCTGCTGGAGGGAATGTCAGGAAAAAGGATCCCTCCTACACATATTTTGGGAGTGCCCCTCCCTTAAAAAATATTGGAGGAAAGTCTCGGAGCTAATAACTGAACTCACAGACCAGGAAATAATTATACCTCCAGCCTTAGCACTTCTCTCCATAGGCATAGACAACGTCTCTTCTCACACAAGGACAATTATAAATCATATACTGTTTGCAGCTAGGATTTCTATAGCAAGTAAATGGCGAACCAACACCCTCCCCACAATCGAGGAAATAATACACAGAGTGAACAACCTGGCTATCTTTAAGCAAGGCCTTCCACTCTGAAATAACACAACCCCTATAAAAACCTCCCATGACAACCAGCGACTATACAGAGCTAAGCTCTCTCACATGTTATATACACTTTATAACCTTCTCTAGAAGATTTATTTACTGAGTGGCATCCTCACCTAAGATCCAACTGCTCATGTTCAGTATCACTTGTAGGGATAGGCAGTTACAAAACGTCAATCTTTAGTTACCAATAATGAAGTTCGTAGTACCCCAACCACAACTAGCAATGTCTGTCCACAGTTAGAGCCCAAGACGGGGTGGCAGACCAATCCTGGTGAGAGCGGGATGTGTAGCAGTAATGATTGGGGTTCACTACCAATATTATTGCTAATGAGGTTCATACTGTTGTTACTATAGGACTATCAAGAATAAACACGTAAAACTATACAGACTTAAGCAATCACACAGTGTAATAACACTGAATCCAGATGTTTTATGATTCTTTTCAATACTGTGCAATATATAACTTTTGCATAAGTATGAGGAATGTCTGTACCACTGTATCTTATGTTTGCGTCCCTAATTAAAGGGAACAATTTTGATGTAAAACGCTCAACTTTCAATAAAAATCTTTTTTTTTTTTTTTTTTTTTAACAATAAAGTATCCAAAAGTGACACCTCACATTTGCTGGTGCTTATGTGTCAGCACAGACAAACTGCATGCTTGCAAATAGGACCAGTTGTTCACAGAGAGGCATGTGCTTCACTGCTGTGATAGTCTTAACCAATCGCCCGGAAATTACGTAGGGCAGAAGGACACAGCTTCAATGCATTTCGTGTTTAGATAGCATGTCATCAGGAAGTAACTACCAGGATGAGCACTACCAAAGCCCTACAAAATGACATCCAGCAGGCCACTTGTGTGAATGTCTCTGACCAAACAATCAGAAACACTTCATGAGGGTGACCTTAGAGCCGGACGTCCTCTAGTGGGCCCTGTGCTCACTGCCCAGCACCGTGGCGCTCGACTGGCATTTGCCATTGAACACCAGAATTGGCAGGTCCGCCACTGGTACCCTGTGCTTTTCACAGATGAGAGCAGATTTACCCTGAGCACGTGACAGATGTGAAAGAGTCTGGAGAAGCTGTAGAGAATGTTATGCTGCCTGTAACATCAATCAGCATGACCTGTTTGGTGTTGGGTCAGTGATGGTCTGGGGAGGCATATCCATAGAGGTGGATACAGACCTCTACAGGCTAGACAATGGCACCCTGACTGCCATTAGATATTGGGATTAAATCCTTGGACCCATTGTCAGACCCTATGCTGGTGCAGTGGGTCCTGGGTTCCTTCTGGTGCACGATCATGCCCGGCCTCATGTGGCGAGAGTATGCAGCTAGTTCCAGGAGGCTGAGGGAATTGATACCATTGAATGCCCCCCCCCCCCCCCCAAGCTCACCTGACCTAAATCCAATAGATGCCTCTGGGACATTATGTTTTGGTCCATCTGACACCACCAGGTTGCACCTCAGTCTGTTCAGGAGCGCGGTGATGCCCTGGTCCAGATCTGGGAGTAAATACCCCAGGACACCATCCGTCGTCTCGTTAGGAGCATGCCCAGACATTGCGAGGCATGCATACAAGCACGTGGGGGCTATACAAACTACTGAGTACCATTTTGAGTTGCTGCCATGAAATTTCAGCAAAGTGGACTAGCCTGTTGCATCATTTTTTCACTTTTAAAACCTCTGTAGGTTGATAATTTTCATTTCCATCAAACAAAGTGGCATCCCTTCGTTCCTAACATATAAACCAGTCCATATCAGTATAGATACCCAGTCTGTAGGGGTCCAAGGAAGAAAAACTGCAACGGTCATGGGTGGCTAAGGCTTACTGAGTAATGTGGAGAGTGAAAGCTGGCCCGTGTAGTCTGATAAAATAGAAGAGCTACTGTAGCTCAAACTGCTGAAAAAGTTAATGTTGGGTCTGAGAGAAAGGTAATGTATAAATAGTTGTGTTGCGCTGCTGAGAAATGAAACAAATAAAATATGGGCTAATAATCACACCTCTGTTTTGTGATCTATTAACTACTCGCCGATCACCCCGCGTACATATACTGTGGGGCGGCGGCTCCTACAAGCGAAATCATGTACCTGTACGTGATCGATTGTTCCGGGTTTGCAGCACGCATGGTCACAGCAGCAGCCAATCAGCGGGTCCGTCGGACCCAATGTCTGCCAGGACCCGCCGACTGTTTTTGGCAGAGGCCTTTCTATGACAAGGGAAGACAGAGATCCTGTGTTTGTACTAATCAGAAACATGGATCTCGGTCTTCCCACAGAACAAGCACCCCCCACACACTTAGAAAGCACTCCCTAGGGATACATTTAACCCTTTGATCTCCCCTGATGTTAACCCCTTCCCTGCCAGTGTCATTAGTACAGTGACAGTGCATGTTTTTTTAGCACTGATCACTGTATTGGTGTCACTGGCCCCCAAAAAATGTCACTTAGTGTCCAATTTGTCTGGCGCAATGTCGCAGTCCCACTATAAGCCAATGATCACCGCCACTACTAGTATAAAAAAAAAAATTATTAAAATTCCATAAAAATATCCCATAAGTGCTGTCTCACTACAACCGCTGATTTATTTTAATTGCTGTACAGCTGTCATTTTTCTGGATACATGTGAGTTCAATTAATTTTTTAAATAAATTGTTTTACCAATACGTTATCACACTATCCAGTCCATTCCTTTTTCTTTTGGGTACCGTACTGCCTGCCCTGGAATTGGGGAGACCATTTGGTCTTGTGGTCACACACTACCCTCAAATCCATATATATCCAAGAAAGCGGCTACGGCAATCCTAACAGAAGAAAAGGGAGGACACGTTCCAACGGAGAGAGAGGGTGCCCCCCTAACAACAACATACCAGCACGGCTTTGTGGTAGCCTTGACCCACACAAGCGCACTAGACCTCCTGTAATTAAGAGGTCCAAGAAATCTGGTAAGAGCACAACCATCCGTGGTGGAGGTTCTTTTCACATTTGGAACACTGTGGTGCATGTCGGGCATCCTTTTTTATATTTGATTAAGGAGTATATTATTTCGTCACTTGTCACATTGGACTTTATCTATATGGACTTTTATCTATTTGGAGATTTATGAGTTTACCCACTGTTACTATTTTTTACACTCTATTTTATATATTTTTTACACTTGATTTCACTCTTATGTTTCATTTGATTTATGTTTCATACATCAGCGCAGCTTTTTCTCATGTTATATAAAAATATCCCATAGTTTGTAGACGCTATAATTTTTGGGCAAACCAATCAATATACGCTTATTAGTATTTTTTTTTTTTTTTTTTACCAAAAACATGTAGCAGAATACATATTGGACTAAATAATTAAGAAATTTGATTTTTACTGGATAAGTTTTATAGCAGAAAGTAAAAAAAGTTTTTTTTTTTTTTTTGCAAAATGGTGGCCCTTTTTTTGTTTATGGCACAAAAAAAAAAAAAAAAAAAAAAAAAAAAAAAAAAAAAATCGCAGAGGTGATCAAATATCACCAAAAAAGCTCTATTTGTGGGGAAAAAAAAGGACATTCATTTTACTTGCGTACAGCATCGCATGACCGCAAAATTGTCAGTTAAAGTAACGCAGTGCAGTATCGCAAAACATGGCCTGGTCATGAAGGGGGTAAACCTTCTTGAGCTGAAGTGGTTAAAACAAACATATAAGTGCCATATAAATCAATACAGTATTAATGGGGTATATGGTGCAGTAAGTGTTTGTGTGTACATACATGTCTATGCAGAACAGCAAAAAGTTCATGTTGTCCACTTGGAGCGTTCAGGGTAACTTTCTGCTGATCTCAATGCACCACCTCTGAAGAGACTGAAGTATCTCTAAGCAAACAGATAATAACAGCAGTGCGCAGTCTGAGTGTAGTGTTTTAACCACTTCAATCCTGGAAGGTTTCACCCCCTTAATGACCAGGTCATTTTTTTGCGATACGGCACTGCATTGCTTTAATGGACAATTGCACGGTCATGCGACGCTGTACCCAAACAAAAGTGTCCTTTTTTCCCCCCACATATAGAGCTTTCTTTTGGTGGTATTTGATCACCTCTGTGGTTTTTATTTTTTGCACTATCAACAAAAAAAAGGGATTTTATTAAGAACTTACCGTAAAATCCTTTTCTCTGAGTTCACTGACAGACGCAGCCCTTCATTGACAAGTGGGGTTAATGTACATCCTACCAGGAGTAGACTAGGCAAATAGAAAAAAGCAAGCTGACCCCTCCCAGGGGGCCGTCCTCACTCCAGCATATAACTCCCTGCTCTGTATAGCATATCAGTTCGTAACAAGCCGTACAAACGCAACACAGAGGGGTGGGTGCTGCGTATGTCAGTGATCTCAGATAAAAGGATTTTACGGTAAGTTCTTAATAAAATCCCTTTTTCTCTTACGTTCACTGACAGACGCAGCCCTTCATTGACAAGTGGGGATGTCCCAAAGCAGTGTCATTCAAGAGGGGTGGGTAAACAACAACAACTGTACCCAACAGAATCCTCTCAGGAGGCACCAGTCGCGCCTACACCGCCGCCTGTAAAACTTTTCGGCCAAAAGCAGCATCCGCAGATGCTGACGCATCAACTTTATAAAACTTAGCAAAAGTGTGCACCGAGGCTCAACTAGCCGATTTGCACACCTTGGACACCGCAGCCTGGTGTTTGAAAGCCCAGGAAGTGCTAACAGCTCCGGTGGAATGAGCCGTGACTGGAAAAGGAGGGACTTTGCCCCGAACAGTATACGCATGAGTCACGGTCTGTCTGATCCAACGGGAAACAGTAGCCGACGAGGCCGCCAACCCTTTGCGCGGTCCTTCTGTCAGCACAAACAACGCATCAGACTTCTGAAAGGAAGCTGTAGCCTCCAAATACACCCGCAAAGCCCTCACGACATCCAAAGAATGTAACTCAAATTCCTTGGGATGCGACGGGTGCGGACATAATGAAGGAAGAACAATATCCTCATTAATTTGGAAAGAGGAGACCACCTTCAGTACAAACGAAGGGGAAGGTCGCAAGACCGCCTTATCCTTATGAAGGACCAAGTAAGGAGACTTGCAGGACAACACTGCCAACTCAGACACCCGTCTAGCGGATGTAATGGCCACCAGGAAAGCCACTTTTTGCGATAGCAATTGTAGAGGAATATCCCTGATCTTCTCATATGGTGGTTTCTGCAGTACAGAAAGTACCAAATTCAAATCCCACGGCACCAAAGGCGACCGTATGTGGGAAGCCACATGGCGTACGCCCTGTACAAATGTACGTATCAACGAATGTGACCCCAAAGGCCGTTGAAAGAGAATCGCCAGAGCCGAAATCTGATCCTTCAGTGTACTCAATGCCAACTTATTATCCAGGCCCTGCTGCAAAAAAGCTAGCACCCGGGACACAACGTAAGAGCGGGGATTCCAACCCCCCGCCTCGCACCAGGCAATATAGGCCTTCCAGGTGCGATGATAAATCCTGCGCGACGTACACTTGCGCGCCTTAAGCATGGTAGGGATCATGGAGTCAGAGACACCCCTATCGCTCAGCACCTGGGACTTAATAGCCAAGCCGTCAAAGTCAGCGAGGGTAAAGCAGGGTGCAGGATGGGTCCCTGTGACAGCAGATCTTCTCGCAGCGGCAGACGCCAGGGGACATCTGTCATCATCCGCACCACGTCAACGTACCAAGGGCGCCGAGGCCAATCCAGAGCTACTAGGATTGTGGGGATTCCCTCCACTTCTACCCTGCGCAGTAGCCGTGGTAGAAGCTTGATGGGAGGGAAGGCGTACAGGAGCCGATACTGACCCCAAGGCGCTACCAACGCGTCCGTGGCGGCCGCCAACGGGTCCTTTGTTCTGCACACGAATGTCTGCACCTTGTGATTGAACCTGGACGCCATAAGGTCCACATCTGGCGTGTGCCACTTGTGGCAAATCTAGCAAAACACCTCTGGATGTAGGGACCATTCCCCCTGTCCAGCGTCTGGCGACTGATAAAGTCCGCCTGCCAATTTTCTACACCCGGAATGTAAATGGCAGAGATTGCCGGCACGTGAAGTTCTGCCCAACGCAGAATGAGGGCCGCTTCCGCAGCTGCTGACGAGCTCCTCGTCCCGCCCTGATGGTTCACGTACGCCACAGCCGTGTCATTGTCCGACTGAACCCGAACCGGGAGGCCACGCCGGCCTACCGTCCAGTGGGAGAGGCAGAGCCCGATTGCCCTCAGCTCCAGCACATTTATCGGAAGGCGGGATTCCTGCGCCAACGGCCCTGAGCAGACAGCTGCCCCAGGACCCCTCCCCCCCAGCCCGGTAGGCTGGCGTCCGTCGTGACTATCGACCAGTTCAGGGGAAGAAACGACTTCCCCAACGTTAGAGCTGGGGCCCAAAGCCACCAGGTCAACGATCCTCTGGTCTGATGATCCAATCTGATCAGCCGGTCCAGAGACAGCGGAGACTTGACCCACCTTGACAGAATCACTCACTGAAGAAGCCGAGTGTGACTCTGGGCGTAAGGTATCGCCTCGAAGGCTGAAACCATGAGCCCCAACACCCGCATACAGAACCGTAAGGAGGACCACTGGCGTGACGGCAGGGTCCGCACCGCTGCTTGCAGTGTTAGTAACTTGGCCGGAGGTAAGAACACTTTCGCCTGCTCCGTGTCCAGAATTAGACCCAGATATTCCAGTCAACAAGACGGGGTCAATGTCGACTTCTGCAGGTTGATCAGCCAGCCGAAGTCCTTCAACGAGGCCATGGTGATAACCACGTTCTCCTCCAGGTCCGAAGCAGACTCCGCTCGAGAATCCGGTGGGGGCAACCCATCATGCGGAGGAGGACTTATACTCCGCCTTTTCGCTCTTGCGCTGCCAGGGCCGTTTACCGAAACATGAGGCAGACTTGCCGGGCCTCGAGCCCTTGCCCGCTGCACCGGGCGCACAAAAAAAAAACTTCTTCTGACCTGAAGAAGCAGGACCCTGCTTACGGCGGAACTCTCGCTGCCTGGGCTCTGGGAGGAAAGTACTCTTCCCTCCGGTGAAATCTTTAATGATTTCATCCAAATGTGCCCCAAAGAGCCGACCACCCTGAAAGGGGAGATCCATGAGGCCGTTCTTAGACGCGTGGTCACCCGACCAACAGTGTAACCACAGCACCGATCTAATAATGACTGCAAAAACAGACATCTTAGACAGCATGGGAAGCAGGACCAAAGCTGCGTCACACAGGTACCGAAGACCCTGTATCAGATGGTCTGCTCGCTGTGAAGCCTCAAGCGAGCTCCCGCAGCTCAACTCATTGTGCAACTCAGTCGCACACTCGGTAAGGTGTTGCGCCACCATGGCCGACACCAGGACCGGTCTCATGGCCGACCCCGCCAACAAGAACAGTGCCTTGGATACCGCCTCCGTCCGACTATCGGCCGGAACCTTAAAAGAGGGAGACCCCTCCAAGGGGATGGTCGTTGCCTTATTCAGGCGAGCCACCGGAGGGTCCACTGCGGGGGATGCCCACTTCTTCATAAAACTATCCTCAAAGGGATAGTGTACAGCGAAGTGTTTGGGCAAAGCAAAGGAATTCCGTGGACGCTGCCATTCCTTATAGACCAGCTGGTCAAATAATTGGTCATAGGGGTAAGCCCTAGGGGACCTATGTGGCTTAAAAGACCCACAAACATATGCAGACTCCTGCGACTCCCCGGCTTGGTCCAGTCGCAGGGACGCACAGACATTGGCGATCAGGGTGGCCACCAGCGCCCGCTTGCGCGTTACCGAGGCCCCCTGGTCTTCCTCGCCATCCGAGGGCTCCCGCTCACCATCCGAGAGCTCCACGGGGGTCCCCGTGACCACTGAGGCCCCTTCCGGTTCAGAATCCTCCCCCCGATGAGGGGGGGGGGGGGTGGACGCTTTTTAGACACTCCCTTAGCACTGCACAGCACCTCACGGGGAAAAAATTCCCCCAATAGGGATCTTAGCTGATCCAGGGGAATTACAGGCCCCAGTGCAGGTTACGCTTCAACAGACTCCTCCTTGGAAGGACCCGAAGGTTCAGCCGCTATCGCACCACCGGACACTGACAGCCCAAAAAGGGCCTGACACCCCCACAATGCAGCCCCACCACTGCTCCACAGATCAACCGGGAGACACCCAGGAGGAATGCACCCACCGCTACCAGCGCCCTAGGGAGAGCCCAGCTATACTTGCTGTTAGTGATTGCCCTTTAAGCGCTGCGTCCCAGTAGGAGTGCCAGCCGCCAGTCAGGAGCCTGCGCCGCCATGTGCCATCCACTCTGTGTCAGAGTGAAAAAGGAAGAAGCGCTGTCGGCCGCACGTTTCCATCCACAGGCACATCAAACATGGCCGCCGAGCGGTCACAAGAGGCCAAAGCCTGTTACACAGGTCACGACTATGGCAAAATGGCCGCGATCCGACACTAGAGGCCAAAATAGCCCGCAAAATGGCGGCGATCTGCTGCAAAATGGCGGTGGATCGCCGCATGGCGGCTGTGAGCGCGCAGGGTGCGGGGGAACGGGGCGACCCCGAGCATAGACACCCACGGTGATCTGGAGCCCCAGGAACCCTCCACCGGCCGGACTAGGCCGCTACAAAAATACGCCCAGCCCCCCCTCCGCAATCCGGGGGGGTCACTCACCAATCTGACGGGCATAGCGGGTAGCCACCCGGTTGCAGACCTTCCTCCCATCTGGCGGAGAGGGATGCTGCAGGCCAAGCACACCTGGACGCGAGCGGAGCCCGGTCACTGGGCGCAAGTGGGGGTCACCCACTGGCCACCCGCATGGAACGGGTACGATGCGGCGGACCCCGCCAGGGCTAAGGGTAGCTCGCATCGGTCGGCTGCGCTGGGGAGAGTTCAGGATTCCCGTGGAACCGCAGGTCCCAGGTCTAACTCCTTGCACTAGGCATAATAAAACTGATATGCTATACAGAGCAGGGGGGTTATATGCTGGAGTGAGGACGGTCCCCTGGGAGGGGTCAGCTTGCTTTTTTCTATTTGCCTAGTCTACTCCTGGTAGGATGTGCATTAACCCCACTTGTTAATGAAGGGCTACGTCTGTCAGTGAACGTAAGAATTTTTTTTTTTTTACTTTCGGCTATAACACACAACCAATAAAAAGAAATAATGTAAAAAAAATCCAATTTCTTCATCAATTTAGGCCAATATATATTCTTCTACATATTTTTGGTAAAAAAAATCCAAATAAGCTTATATTGATTAGTTTGTGCAAAAGTTTTCGTGTCTACAAACTATGGGATATATTTATGGCTTTTTAATAGTAATGACGGCGATCAGCGGACAAATTGGTCACTAAGTGACACTTTTTGGGGACCGGCGACACTAATACAGTGATCAGTGCTAAAATAAAATGCACGGTCACTGTATAAATGACACTGGCAGGAAATGGGTTAACATCAGGGGCAATCAAAGGGTTAAGTGTGCCCCTAGGGAGTGATTTCTGTGCGGGGATGGACTGACTGGAGGAAGAGAGAGATCTGTGTTCCTGATTAGCAGGAACACAAGATCTCTCTCTCCCTCTCTGACAGAATGACGGTCTGCCTTGTTTACATAGGCAGAATGCCGTTCTGCCCCTCTAGCGAACAATTGATGGGTCCCATCACAGCGGGAGTGGGTCGCCGGCGGCACGCGTGCCCCAGACTCCGAGGCAGACACAGTGTATAGGTACATTGTTTCATGCAGCCGTGCCGCTCTGTCGCAATAAATGTGTGGTGGGCGGTCTGGAAGCAGTTAGATTTATTGTGGTGAAAAGACAAATGGCAACTCACATTGTGACAGTTAAAATCAGTCTCGTCACATAGTAAGGGTTTCCAATGGACAGTCTCGCAACAACAGGGAACCTCAGACCAAGTTAGGATGACATCACTTCCAGTCGACTCACATCTCCGCCATCTTGCTGGTTACCACTTCCACATCTAAGCGGTCATCCAGCCTGACGTCAGGACTTTCCAGGCTGTAAGTTGTAAGAAGAGGCTCCCCATCCCAGATGCATGGGCCGACCACTCCCGGATTACATACAAAAGGTGCCATCTCTTCTTCCCATGTGATTTACTAATATAAATAAATATTTCTCAGTACTATTAATGCTGCACTTAGTTTGGCGCCCCGTATGTTCTCTTGGTCCTGCAGGTGTATCCATTCACTCAGTACTTCTATCTTGGTCTAAGTTTCCCTGTTTTTGTGAGACTGTCCATCAGAAGCCCTTACTATGTGATGAGCCTGATTTTAACTAAAAATGTGTGAATTTGTCATTTCACCACAACAAAATACACGGTTCTTCTTATCCATATGAATCAATACATGTGCAAAACCATCCATATATTATATAAAATGCAGCCCCATGTCCAATGATATACAGTGGGTATAGAAAACAATCACCCCCTTTAAAATAATCACATTTTGCTGAAATGAAGACTTGCACAGTTTTTGTTTTATCCAGCTGTATTTCCTTTGTGCAATTTATAATATCCAGGTGAAGGATAGAACATGTAAAAAAAATCAAAATCAAAAACAGAATCACGGAGTTAGAAAAAGTATCTGACTAGTCCATGCAAGGGCATTCACCTCTTTTAACCACTGAGGTCATTTTTGCTGTGTGCTTTGGGTCATTGTCACGTTGGAAGGTAAACTTTCTTCTCACTGACAACTTCCTGGCAGAGGGCAGCAGATTTTCCTCAAGAATTTGACGGTATTTTTCCCCATCCATTTTTCCTTTTATCCCGACAAGTGCTCCAGGCCCTGCTGCAGAGAAACACCCCCATAGCAGGATTTTACCACCTCCATGCTTTACTGTAGGAACGGTGTTATTTGGATGATGAGCCATAATTCGATTTCCAACAGACATATCATTTGGTGTTGAGGTCAAATAGTTAAATTTTAGTCTCATGGGACCATAACACCCTTTTCCATGTGGCCTTAGAATCTTCAAGTTACATTTTGGCAAAACTCAGTGCCTGCATGATGCCTTTCTTGGAGTGGCTTTTTTTTCTTGCAATGTTCCCATATATGCCACATATCGTTGTCACATGAACACAATGATCACTTTGTGATATATTGCTGCAACTGCTTCAGAGTTGCTGTAGGCCTCTTGGTAGCCTTTCTGACCAGTTTTCTCCTGACTCTTCCATCCAGTTTGGAGTGATGTCCTGATACCGGAAGGGTCTGTGTTCTACCAAATACCTTCCACTTCTTAATAATCAACTTCACTGTGCTTCTAGACATTAATAAAGCCTTTGAATTTTTTTTTGTATCTATCTCCAGACGTGTGCCTGTCCACAACTTTATCCCAGAGATCTTTTGACAGTGCCTTGCCATCCATAGTTGTTTGCTTCAGCTGCACTATCAGGTACTAACATGTTCCAAGGAAGCACTTTTCATGCTGAGCTAATCAAAATGACGACACCTCATTGAGTTTACACTTCATTTTTAGGAGGGGGGGAATTTTCCAACTCAGTGATTGTTTTTGATCCTTTTTTTCCTGACATGTTGGTGTGTTATCTTTCACTTGGATATTATAAGTTGCACTGAGTAAATACAGCTTTGCGTCTTCATTTCAGGCTGCAAAGCAACAAAATGTGATTTTAAAGTGGAGTGATGACTTTTTATAAGCACTGTATATTCCACTTCAAGTAGTCTTATGTAAAGTGATTCCAGATCCAACATACAATCTTCACTTCGAAAGTGATCCCAGAATCCCAGTGCTCCAAACACAATTCAAAGAGTGGCGCTCCACCACCGCAGTGAATAATACATTTACCCTCTCCATGTATTGACCCAAGAAATGGGTCAAAATACGCTTTACCTGACCAGGGGTAGTATGGGACGCCTATCAGTTTTGACAGGTACTCCGTTTGCCTACTCCTTTATTCCATGTTACCGTGTCCTTAAGACTTCGCTGCACCACTGCTTGCCTCTAAAGGGTTAACTCAGAACCATAATGGAGCTACCATAGTGTAGAAGTTTAAAACCAGCATAAACTTTATTAAAGAAATACACTTACAGAAATATAAGAAAAGCTCATGTAGGTTGAAATAAACACTCAGGATATACTACTCAATCACAGCACTTCTGGTCCTTGGCTTGGTGCCACGCATATTGTAACACGACTTCATTAGGGGTTGCTGCAAATTTATGGTGGAGCATATACATTTCTAAGTGAAGATTGTATGTTGGATCTGGAACCACTTTGCATAAGATTATACTCGAAGCGGTGTATATATATCATTGGACATGGAGCTGCATTTTATATACTATATGGATGTTTTTGCACATTTGATTTATATGGCATGTATGTGTTTGTTTTAATAACTCACAAGACACAGAGGTGTGATTATTAGCACAGATTTAATAGGCTTCCTATCTCAGCAGCGGAACACAAGTACTATTACATTGAATTTGAGTGGTGGGGAACACACACTTTGGTGATTGCAGTAGCTGAATAGCAACAGTTGAGGTTTTAATTCCTGAAAGCGCATAAAATTTTTTTTTGTTTTGTCCAAAAGAAAGGTGTCAGAACACACAGTGCATCACAGTTTGCTGCGTATGGGCTGTGTAGCGCATGTTGACCTGTGCCTACAGCCAAAAGCACCTACAATGGGTATATAAGCATCAGAACAGGACCACAGATCAATGGACGAAGGTGGTCTGGTCTTGACAAATTCAAGAATGATTTGAATTACAGAAGAGTCCAAGGTGTTAACTTGGCCTCCAAATTATCCTGATTTCAAAATAATCAAGCATCTGTGGGATGTGCTGGAAAAACAACTCCGATCCATGGAGGCACCACCTCGCAACTTACAGGATTTTAAGGATTTGCTGCTGAAGGTTTGGTGCCAGATACCATAGCATACCTTCAGAGGTCTGGTGGAGTCCGTAGCTCGATGGGTTATGGTGGGTCGACATAATGGTATGGCTGATTGGTGTATATATACAGGGAGCATTATTGCTACAGACTAGGTCTATAATCTGTCTGGCATCTATCCGTGTGCTATGACACTACTACAGTTTCAGAAAACAGTGATTACAAATAATTTGCTTGAAACAAAGGGGGTAACCTACTGCGCTTAACCCACTTGATTAATACAATTAATAATATAAAAAGCAGTCAGCACAATATTGGTGAGCATCAATAGAAAAATATAAACAATTGGTGCAGCACTAATAGAATAAGTCCATTCAACATCAGTCTATATGAACAAAATGATTCTTATAAAGATGCTATTTTCACTACCTACTCTACCCAGCAATATGCAATTAAAAAGATCATACAGAGGCATTGGAATGTACTACAGAGTGATAGGGTTTTGGGACCCCTCCATCCCGGAACAACCAGCAATAGTATATAGGGGGGCACCACCCCTGAGACTCCGTATAGCACCAAATGTGATAGAACCTCCTAATAGGGTGTCATTTTTTCAGAACATGGGTTTTTATTTTCCCTTGCAGAAAATGCTCTATAAATTAATATGCAGAATAATAGGAGGGTGGAGTCATTTCAGTCTGTTAGCCATGAACTTTTTCCCATAAGACCTTTTGTTACATGCTCCTCCAGAAATGTGGTCTCTCTCATATGGTGTTTGTCTGGCCGCACCACCCATATGCTTCGGACAAGACTGAGGGAGTAGGTCACAAATATCAATAAGGGGTACCCCAAGCACAGCCTTTCCAAACATTATGCCACCCATCGCAATCGAAATCTGAGGGGAACTACGTTTTTGGGCATCGACAGGTTCACGGGAAACTGGAGGGGAAGCCACATGACTAGGGAGGTCTCCAGGCTCAAGACCAGTGGATCTATAAGGCCGAAATGTATAGCCCCCTAGGTATGACTATTGAATGGGACGTGAATGCGTTCATTAACAATGCATAGATCTTATTGGCAGATTTTTTTGATATATCTGTCAAGCATTTTATTGTTGTAGATTGATGCAGTAAATTATTATAGATTTCTTACTGTGTAAAGTGAGTATTTAATCTATAGGAAATGTGTAATATAGAGGTATATTGCAATATATGCAATATGCATTAGAACCACAAGATGGCGCCGATCCTTGGCATTACTGTCGTTTTTAACCTAGTATTTTTTACATATTTGTGAAGTTTCACAATTTTATTTATGTGGATTTTTATTTTTGGATCTCTGTTATTCCTAAACAGGGTTATAGGTTTCATGTTATAAGTTCTGAATGGTGGAGCAATGTGATTATTGTTGGGAGTCCCGGCCTGTTAGATGGTTTCCCTGGCTGTGATTAACTCCACCACTTCTGATGTTTCTATCTCTTGAATGTCCATCTAGCCATGCCCCTGATATCCTATGACAAAACACGTAGGGAGGAGCTTTTGATGTGACACAAGTGTATGCCGGGACGCAGCGGCCATCTTGATGGTGGGGAACACTGGAAGTTTCCCATAAGAGATTACAGGCGTGTTTTCTACTTGGAAAGTGTGAGCTTGTTACCTTTTATCTAAATAAACCTGTTGGAAGCTTAATGCACTATGAGGCATGTCCCCTTATGTTTCATGACACTTATGGTGATGTGTAGCTGATGGCTGAATTATAACGAGTGGAGCCCTGATACTTGAAATGCCTGTTCCTGTTTTGGCTTGTCTGGTCGTGATGCTGCGAGATTGAGGTGTCTCTTGTCAATCTGTAATGCTTGTCTGACCCTTGTCAAGACGGTCCAAAGAGGAGGGTAAGTGGCAGTGTGATCGGGTACTGGTGGTGGGTTGGGTTCCTTTCCCTCTCTCAGATTCACTGGCTACTATAACAATTGTGCTGGTTAAAGCACTATTATGCACTAATGTTGAATGGACTTATTCTATTAGTGCTGCACCAGTTGTTTATAATTTGCTTGAAACACCTCAGTTCCAATGAGAGTCTTTCTCATGTAATCAGCCAGTACAGGCATTTTTGTCAACCCAAATTAAAGTTCTTTAAGAGTGTAGGTGAGGACAAAAATTCAACATAAAAAGAATTACAGTACATATTTTTACACATAGCACAATTTACACTTTTGTAACTACCTAAAAACCAAAGGTTAAACTGGGAAATGTTTACATCTGTATTATTTTATTACCTTGTGAGAGCGCAGAGAGCAGATACGACCACACTAGCAAGACTCAGTGAACCCTCCTCACCATTTTCGTGCAGAAAAACTTTAATACAGCGCTCAATTTCTTTCAATTGCTCTTCACAAACTGGAACTGTTGCCACCTCCTGTTTCAGTCGTTCTACTTGCCTCAAAAGCCTGTTATTTGTATCAGCATAATAGCGCTGCAGGGCCAATTCAGTGGCAGAAAGGAACTGACAGACAGATTGAGGGGGCTGTGGAGCATACTGCAATTCATACCTGTAACAAATAATGATGTGATCAAGATCTGCTTGTTACAATTTTTGTTACAAACTTAATCTAAGTGCTTACGTAGATGGGCAAATGCACCATGCATTCAGTTTGCATTTGAGATTGACTTGACATGTGGTGCTTCTGACCTACTTCAAACTATTTTTCACATTTCTTGGAGAAAATCAGTTCAATTCAAATTTTCTTCGAAATAGTCATTGTCTACAGCAATGATTTATACATTACTTTTATTAGAGGATTTTGAAAAATGGGTGCTCGTTTACGGTCTAAGCCCCGGTTCACATAGGTGCAATGCAGGAAACCCTGAGAATCCACTGCCGGTGCCCGCATTGCACCCGACTCGCACGGCAGTTCACAATGCCATATGCAAACTAAAGGGAGGTGTCAATACGTTGTTAACGACACCCCTTTTTCAGCTCGCACATCGCATTGCGAACTGCAAACTCGCACAGGAGTCGGATCTCATGGGTATGAGCACCCATCCGATTCTGCTGCGGACCAAAAAAAAAAAAAAAGGAGTACTGTGCGAGTCTGGTCCTAATTCGATTAGCCAAACAATCTGTACATCACATGGACAGAAAATGTACACTGTTATACAAGCTGTACACTCACTGCTTTACATTGTAGAAAAGTAATTTCTTCAGTGTTATCACATGAAAAGATAAAATATTTACAAAAATGTGAGGGGTGTACTCACTTCTGTGAGATACTGTGTATATATATATATATATATATATATATATATATATATATATATATATAACATATATATATATATATATATATATATATATATATATATATATATATATAT
>BLSH010019025.1:609197-624066 GCA_018402905.1 Glandirana rugosa | reverse complement strand
CCTTCCTGTGAAGAGTAATCACCCGTTCTCTTGTCTTCCTGGACCATTCTCTTGACCTCACCATGTTTGTAACCACACCAGTAAATGTCTAGGAGGAGCTGAGTATCACAGTCATTTTAAAGCTGCCTAATTGGTGCTTATTAGGCTTTATTGCTGCTCCCTGATATCCACAGGTGTTTTCAATGCCTGATTGAAAACACTTCATTGAACCTCTGTTCTTCAGAGTGGTAGTCTTTAAGGGGTTGAATAATTATGTCAATGAAGAATTCACAAAAGAAACATTTACTACTGTATTACAAAACTAATTGATGTCATTTTAGTTGCATATGGTTCTTTAAGAAGTCCTTGTAGGATTTCATTCAGAATACAATTACAAATGTACACTAAATTCCCTAAAACCATTTACAGCATTGGGGGTTGAATAATTTTGAACACAACTGTATATATATTCTTTTTTAAATTTTTGTGTTAGTCATTAAAAATGGATTGTGAAACTTGTGTAGATTTGTGACATTTCTTTTTAATGGCTGGTTGTTGGCATGTGTTCTGAAATAAAAATTGTTCAGATCCCATAACCTGCAACTGCGCTCATGGGCAACAGTGGGTATATTGGTTGTGTCCCCTTCCCAGATAAAGATTGAATCATCTATGAATTGCTACTACCCTATGTTGTTTTAAAGACCGTACTTACCATAAAATCTATTTGTTTGAGACCATTAAGTGGCACAGAAAAATCATTCATATTCAGGTTATTACTGCCTAAAAAGGAGGACTGAATCATAGTATCAGAAGAAGCCTGAACATCTGCCTGGTAGAACTTAGAAAACATGTAAATGGCAGACCAGGTGGCAGCCTTGCAGATCTGGGAAACAATTGCTTGATGATAAAAAGCCCAAGAAGAACTCACAGATTTAGTAGTGTGCACCCTGGAATAAAATGGTAGAACTTGATCCTTAAGATTGGATAATGGTTGCCATTTAGAGATGGTGGAACAAGAAGCCGATGCACACATATGGGGACCATCCAGGATGACAGAGAATTACTGTTTTCTGAAAAAAATAGTGGCTGAGGGATGGACTGCTCACAGTCTGAACCAATCCAGACAATGGGGCAAACAGAAAGGGCTTTTGATAGTGCTGAGAGTCACCCAGTAAAGTAGTCCTTCCACATCTGATAAAAGCCTATGCAGGAAGTAGCCTTTCTAGTTTATAGCATTGTGGGAATCAAAGATTTAGAGATACACCCTTCTCCCCTACCATGAAGTAGGATCGTAAATCTTGAGACAAAATATCCTGACAATCTCAGACTCCACAGAGCATCTGCCAGGAGTTACCAGGTTGGTGTACCACTGCCTATGCCAGTCAGGAGAAATGATCACTGGAATCCCCTCTATATCGATCTTGCAAAGCAGATAAACAAGTTTCAGGGGAGAAAAGGAACAGATAAGGGCGTATTGATCGCACGGACCCACCAAAGCATCGACTGCTTCTGTCAGAGAACCTCTTTACCTGGGAGACAAAACTTTCCAGTTTATTGAACTCCGAGGCCAGGAGCTTCACGTCCTGTATCCCTACTTGCAGCACAGGTCCTGAAACACTTCCAGGTGTAAGGATCACTCTCACAGGTCTAGACATTGCTGACTGAGGAAGCCTGCCTGCCAGTTTTCTGCACCTCGTATGTACATGGCAGGCAATCTGGAACAACGTTTTTACTGAGGACAGAATCCTTACTACCTGAGACTTCTAGCTCCTTCTTTGATAGTTGACGTAGGCCACTGTTATGGCATTGTCTGAAAGAATCAAGATTGGATGACCTTCCAACAGGACAATCCAACACTGCAGAGACTGTTAAATTGCCAAAAGCTCCAAAATGTTGCCAGGGAAACAAGACTCCCCCAATGACCAAGTCTATTGCACCTACAGGCGGCCCATGGCTCACCTACAAGATGCCAATGGCTCATTCCCAGCCTTTTATCAAGATCCTCCAAAAATGGTAACTAAAGACTTAACAAATTCCAGAGCTGAAACTCTGAGCCACCAACCCAGGGACAACCAGGTAATTGGTGGCAAACTAATCGGTCTGTCCAGGGATATAACGGATTTGTCCTAAGACAAGTTGTAGAGATCTTGCGTTAATCTAGGTCAATGACACTCTAAGGAGGCTATAATCAGGTCTAAGAATCTAATGAAAAAGTGGAAAGTCAGAAGATTCCTGGACTGGAGAACTTGAACATTATCTGAGCTGTGTCCAAGACTAGACTCAGATACTCCAAAGGATGAGCCAGTTCCAGCAACGATTTCTGAAGGTTCACATCTCCAAAGCTCTCGTCTGGACAGTCCAACCTACATTGTCTGATTGAGCTCATACTGACTGTTCCACAATGGTGATGACACAAGAGCATGACAGGGCTAATACTGGGGCAAGCACTTTGGAGAATACCTTATGCACAGATGACAGGCTGAAGTGCAGGGCCACAAATTGGCAGTGCAGGGGGCCCACTGCAAAACATAGGAGACTATGAGCTGGAAAGATGGGGACATGTATGCATGCATCTTTGATGTCCACAGAAGCCAAAAAGTCTATATGGAAAAGAGGCAATGACAGATTTGGTGTATTCCATGCATACTTTCTGGGCTTGAACAAAGATATTCAGAGCTTTGAGATCCAAGATGGGGAAGATGCCCCCTTTAGGTTGAAAAACTTTACAGGTTGGAATAAAACCCCTAGACCCAATCTGTCACAGGAACTGGGGACATGACACCTCGGTCCAGAAGAGGGTACAATGGAGATCTGCTAATCAGGAAGGTTGGAGGTGAGAAACTCGCTGGGGGGCAGGGAGCAAAACTCCAGTTTGTAAGGCTTGCATCCAAGCATCACATGCAAGTTGTCCAAGTACCTACAAAAAGTTAAAAGTAGTATGGGTTTCCTTTTTTTTTTTTTAACCATACTTACATAGGTGGCTTCCGCATCAAACATCGCTGATCGCTCAGTTCTTCCCATTGCTTTGAGCAGAGAGCTGGTGACGGTCAAGTCACTGCTGTTTGCTCTGCCCCAAACCCACCCACCCCCTCCTCACTGGAACACTGGGCTGTGGAGGGGGTAGGGGCGGCTGGCTCTATACAATAGGCAGGTGTGAAGAAATGCTGTGAGCAAGAATACGTGCAAAAATAAATATTTTATTCCTTATTTTTAGCAATCTACAAAATGCAATGTGAGCAACCAGAGGAAAAATCTAAATCAAATCAATTTATGGTGTGACTACCCTTAGGCTTCAAACCAGCAGCAATTCTTCTAGGTACTCTAGCAGAGAATGCATTAAGCTAAAAAATGTTTGGGCTTTACACCACTTTAAAGATGTGTCTGTGAGACACTGGGGCACCAGTAAAGTGTAATGCTTCAATTAGACCTTTTTCAATGGCAAAATGTGTTTTACAATTGGTAGAACTTTGGCAGAGCTTAACATCTTTTCTCTTTCGTTCATTGACAGGCGCAGCCTCGAATCTTGACATGTGGGGTATGCACCTTTTACCAGGAGTAGACTAGGCCAAACACAGTTCAGACAAAAAGCAAGCTAGCCCCTCCCAGGGGGCCGTTCTCACTCTGCATAACCCCCTTCGCCCTGCTAGCACACCAGTTTTTTCTGCCTAGTGCAAGGAATAGCACCTAGGCTCCCTGCTGGGATCCGCAGTTCCCCAATTTCTTTGTTTTTTCTCAAGATATGATGAAAAATGCAATCAAGTAGCCGGCTGGGTGATCTGCTGGAGATCTTTAGGTCCAGATAGTCTCCCCAGCGTGGCCGACGGATGCGAGCCGTCCCTTAGCTGCCTGCGGGGTCGGCCGCATCGGGCCCTGTTCCGTGCAGGGCGGCCGGCGGGTTAAACGTCTCGTCAGCGCGATGAGTGACCGGGCTGCGGCTCGCGTTGAGGCGTCGCTTGGCCGACAGCTCCCTCCCCACCTGTAGGGGCGGCAGGCCTGTCTCGGGTGGCTACCCGCTGCGCCTATCTGGAAGGGTGAGTACGCTTCCCCCTCCCCCCCTCGGGGGTGTGGAGGGGGGCTGGTGGGTGCCCTATCTCCCCCCCCTCTGTTTGGGCGAGGGTGGTTCCGGTCATTCTCCCCCACACCCTCTGCATCACATGCCGTGCTGGTTTTGGGCCCCCCGACCATACGGCGATCGCCACCATTTTTTTGGGGCCGGCCGACATTTTGCTGCAGTCGCGGGCATCTTGGTGGTGGTTTGGCCTCTAGTGTTTGCTACGGCGGATATTTTTGGTTGGTCTCCGGGTGAGCTTATAGCATGGGCTTTGGCGCCGTTTCCCTCATTATGGACGGCGCGCTCGACACGTGTGGGGGAGCTCAGCAGCGGCAGCTCAGCAGCAGTAGCAGCATTAGTGGAGGCAGGCCTTTCCAGCAAGTATAGCTGGCTTCTCCCAACGGCACAGTGCGGTCCACTGGTGCATTTCCGGTCCGCTGTGCGGGGGTGACCTGTGGTGGGGGTGCGGCCTGTAGGCCTCAGTAGAGTCCGGGGCTGGCACATGGCGGCTAAACCGCGTATGTCGGTTCCGGAAGTCTCCGCGGAGGCTCCGGCGGTGCTGGGACCTGTATTCCCACGGGACAAACTTAATTCAATTTTGGAAAAGTTTCTCGCCCGGGTGGAACCGGTCCGTGGTAAGGGGGTGGTGAAGAAGCGTCCGCCCCCTCCCCCATTTTCTGAGGAGGATTTGGAGCCGGAAGGGGTTATGTGATCTCAGGGACCCCCGTGGACCTGTCAGATGGGGAATTGGACCCTTCTGAGGGTGAGGAGGAGCAGGGGGCCACCATATCGCGCGAAAAGGCGCTGGTGGGCTCCCTGGTGGCTGCAGTCCGCGAGACACTGCATTTGGGCCAGGCCAGGAGGTCGCAAGAGGGGCTTACGCCTTTGGGTCCCATAGGCCAGCTCGGACTCCTAGGGCTTTTCCTTACGTGCCATACTTATGTGTCCAGTTTGTCTACAAGGAATGGCAGCGCCCTCAGAATTCGTTCACATTGCCTAAACGCTTTTCTGTGCGCTATTGTTTTGAGGATAGCTTGGGTGTCCCCTGTGGCTGACTCTCCGGTGGCCAGCCTGAACAAGGCTACCACGATTTCGATGGAGGGCTCTCCGTATTTTAAGAATCCTGCCGAGAGGCGGACGGAGGCGGTGTCCAAGGCTATGTTCCTGGTGGCGGGGGCGGCCATGCCGCCAGTGCTGGCGTCAGCGAAGGTGGCGCAGACACAGACGGAGTGGGCGATGGCGCTGCACAAAGATTTGGGGGATCTTGGGGTCCCTTCGGAGTCGGTGCAGCTGGTGCAGGGTCTCAGGTACATCTGCGACGCGGCACTGGACGTAGCTCCCATGCTGTCAAAGCTGTCAGTTTTTGCTATCATTATTAGACGGCTGCTGTGGCTGAGGTGCTGGTCCGATGACCATGCGTCGAAAAAAGGCCTCACGGACCTGCCGTTTCAGGGCGGTCGGCTGTTTGGGACTTCCCTGGGTGAAATCATTAGGGATTTCAGGGGGGGGGGGGGGAGAGTATGTTTCTACCGGAACCCAAGCGGCGGGAGCAACGATGTAAACAGGGTCCCAACTTTTCTACTCAGAAGCATTTTTTTCGTGCGCCTGGTGCAGCAATCAGCCCGGCGGGGCTGCCGCAGGGAACCAGAAGCGCTCCTGGCAGCGCAAGTCCAGAAAGGCGGAGGAGAAGCCCGCCTCCGCATGATGGGCTGCCCCCGCCGACGCTTGGGTGGGGGGGGGGGGTCGGCTTCTGGGGTTCGCGGACCGGTGGACCGCCCGCATCTCGGATCTTTGGGTGCGGGAGGTGGCGATGTCCGCGTACAAGATAGAGTTTTGTACCTGGACAGGTTCTTCCCTTCAAATCTGAGACTCCCTCCGGGGCGTCGGCAAGCTCTGTTGGGGGCCGTCCAGGCTCTGTTAGGGCAGGGGGTAATTGTCCCGGTCCCTCCAGCGGAACGGTTCCGCGGGTTTTATTCCAACCTCTTTGTGGTACCAAAAAAGGATGGGGTCAGGCCGGTTCTGGACCTGAAGGCGCTCAATCCCTTTGTGAAGGCACGCAAATTCAGGATGGAGTCAATCCGTTCTGTCATGGCCGCGCTGCGCCAGGGGGATTTCCTGGCTTCTCTGGACATCAGGGAAGCGTATCGCCACGTTCCCATTTGTGTTCGGCATCAGCGCTTTCTGAGTTTCGCAGTGAGGGACCTCCACAACCAGTTTGTGTCTCTCCCCTTCGGTCTAGCCTCCGCGAGTCTTCACCAAGCTGTTGGCTCCGGTCCTGGCTCTGCTGAGGCAGAGGGACATTGCGGTGGTGGCATATCTAGAGGATCTGCTCCTGCGGGCGGAGTCGGCTTCTGCCCTGGAGGGCAACGTCTCGACCACCCTGGCCTCCCTGCAGGATTTCGGCTGGTTGATCAACCTTCAGAAGTCGACGCTGGTCCCATCGCGCCGCCTAGAATATCTGAGCCTGATACTGGCTACAGAGCAGGCGAGGGTGTTCTTGCCTCCGGCCAAGTTGCTGATGCTGCATACTGCGGTACGGGCTCTGCTGTCACGATGGTGGTCTTCCCTACATTTCTGCATGCGGGTGTTGGGGCTCATGGTGTCGGCCTTAGAAGCGGTACCGTATGCCCAGAGTCACACCCGGCTCCTGCAGCGGGTGATTCTGCTGCAGTGGGACAAGTCTCCGTTGTCTTTGGATCGGGTGATCAGGTTGGATCACCAGACCAGGGAGGCTCTTGCCTGGTGGCTGCAGGCCCCGGCGTTGAGCCTGGGAAAGTCTTTCCTTCCCCTGGAATGGAAGATTGTCACGACCGATGGCAGCCTAGTGGGCTGGGAAGGAGTCCTGGGGCGGTTGTCTGCCCAGGGCCGATGGCCCTCGGAGGAGTCCCACCCTTCCGATCAATGTGCTGGAACTGCGAGCGATCAGGCTCTGCCTCTCCCATTGGTCAGAGAGGTTACGCGGTCGACCGGTTCGGGTGCAGTCGGACAACGCCACGGCGGTGGCGTATGTAAACCACCAAGGTGGCACAAAGAGCGTGGCAGCAGCCGTGGAAGAGGCCCATATCTTGAGGTGGGCAGAGCTTCATGTGCTGGCCATCTCCGCCATTTACATTACGGGTGTAGAGAATTGGCAGGCAGACTTTCTCAGTTGCCAGACTCTGGATCAGGGAGAGTGGTCCCTGCATCCGGAAGTGTTCCATCAGATCTGCCAGAGGTGGGGCACGCCAGACGTGAACCTGCTGGCATCCCGGTTCATTCGCAAGGTGCGAAACTTTGTGTGCAGAGCAAGGGATTAGTTGGTGGACGCCCTTGTGGCTCCGTGGTCTCGGTACCGGCTCCTTTACGCCTTCCCTCCTTCTTCCGTGCCTGTTGCGCAGGACAGAAGTGGAGGGGATTCTGGCTATCCTGGTGGCTCCGAATTGGCCTCGGCGTCCTTGGTACGCCGACGTGGTATGGATGGTAACGGATGTTCCCTGGCGGCTTTCGCTACGTGAAGATCTGCTGTCGTAGGGGCCCATCTTGCAACCTGCTTTACACTCGCTGGCTTTGACGGCCTGGCCATTGAATCCCAGGCATTGAGGGATAGGGGGGTCTGAGTCAGTGATCCCCACCATGCTTAAGGCACGTAAGTCCACGTCACGCAAGATCTATCACCGCACCTGGAAGGCTTATATTGCTTGGTGCGAGGCTGGGGGGGGGGGGTGTGGAACCCCCGTTCCTTTTCAGTGACTCGTGTGCTGGCCTTTCTTCAGCAAGACCTGGATCAAAAGCTGGCATTGAGTACACTCAAGGGCCCGATTTCTGCCCTAGCGATTCTTTTCCAGCTTCCGTTAGCGACGCACTCTTTGATTCGTACCTTTGTACGGGGGGTACATCATGTGGCGCCGCAGGTGTGGTCGCCCCTGGCACCGTGGGATCTGAACCTGGTACTTTCAGTACTGCAGAAGCCGCCATATGAAAAGATCAGAGACATCTCTTTGCTGTTCCTCTCGCAAAAGGTGGCTTTCTTGGTGGCCATCACATCCGCCAGGCGGGTGTCTGAGTTGGAGGCTTTGTCCTGCACAAGGACAAGGCGGTGCTTCGCGTTTCTCCTTCGTTCCTTCCGAAGGTGGTTTCCTCTTTTCACATTGAGGACATTGTCCTTCCTTCCTTGCATCCGTGCCCGTCTCATCCTAGGGAGGTTGCGTTGCACTCCCTGGATGTGGTGAGGGCTCTGCGGGTGTATTGGTCAGTCACGGCCTCCTTTCGGAAGTCGGATGCGTGTTCGTGGGGGCGGATGGCCCGCGCAAAGGACTGGCGGCATCGTTGGCCACTATCTCGCGTTGGATTAGACAGACCGTGACCCGTGCGTATGAGGTTCGGGGTCAAAATCCCCCTTTCTGGACACGGCTCATTCCACCAGGGCGATTAGTACTTCCTGGGCTTTCCGACACCAAGCGTCGGTGTCTCAGGTGTGCCAGGCTGCCACTTGGACTTCCGTGCACACCATTGCTAAGTTTTACAAAGTTGATGTGTCAAGCATCTGCGGATGCTGCTTTTGGCCGCAAAGTTTTGCGGGCATCGGTGTAGGCGCGTCTGGCGCCTCCTGGAGATTTTTCCGTTGGACACAGTTGTTCATGTGTTGCCCACCCCTCTTTGGTTTGACACTGCTTTGGGACGTCCCCACATGTCAAGATTAGAGGCTGCGTCTGTCAATGAACGAAAGAGAAATTAGGATTTTTTGACTTACCGTAAAATCCTTTTATCTGAGTTCATTGACAGACGCAGCACCCACCCCTCTGTGTTCTGAGTTTGTACTACTTGTTACAAACTGGTGTGCTAGCAGGGAATAGGGGGTTATGCATAGTGAGGACTGCCCCCTGGGAGGGGCTAGCTTGCTTTTTGTCTCAACTGTGTTCTGCCTAGTCTATTCCTGGTAAAAGGTGCATACCCCACATGTCAAGATTAGAGGCTGCGTCTGTCAATGAACTCAGAGAAAAGGATTTTACGGTAAGTCAAAAAATCCTATTATTTTGTGTTTAGCGTACAATAGGTTCTGTGTAAAATATATAATTGAGAGGGTTTTCTAGAATTGGAAAGGCTAACCAAAAGGAACCATTTATAAGACTCCTGCTGGTCCTCAGATATAGTGCACACATCCTGCCATTTTTCTTGATATTTAGTCCAATCATTTCACACTATTCTTTTACTTTCTCTATAAAGCTCTTGAAGTCCTCTACATTTTCAGCTTTAAATGTAGTGTCATAGGCATATTGAAGATTGCTGTTTCTTCCACCAATTTTGAAACCCTCATTTTCCTCCTGCTCTGCTTCTCAAATTATACATTCGGAGGTATATGTTATTTTGACTATTATACCTTAGCCAGCATAGCCTTTAACTTCCCTGATGCACACAAGTCTCCATACGCTGACAAGGCAACTTATCATGAGAGGCATGTAATACAATATTATTATATATGAATACTGGCAAGGCTTTTGGTTAGCACTGTGTTCACACAAATTTAATGTATTCACAGCTTACACATAACAGGCCGTGTAAGCTTGTTTAAAAAGCAGTGTATACAGCAAGCTTTTGCAACGCTTTTGGCAAGTATAGGGCAACTCAGTGGAAGTCTTTAAAAGCATCATTCAGCTGCAGTTTGGGGACATTAAACTAGCTGCTAACAGGATATTTCACCCCTACTTGAAACTTGTTAAAAGCTTGCTAGCAGCAGTTTAAAATGAAAATGATAGTCAACCATAGACCTTAATGGGGGGGGGGGGGGGCTAACACAGCAATACTGGAACTGAGGATTTTCTTTGAAGGCTTCAAAGCTGCCCAAAGCTTTGCAAAAGCCAACTGTACACAAAGTAATAATGCAGTATACAAGGTAAAGTCCTTGTGAATGCCTGAGTGTATAAGAGATAGGTTTAAATAAGCTTATACATTTTATCCAGTTCACTTTAATGAAAAGCTTCAGCATAACTTTGCATACTTTGTTCAAATCATAGGGTTGCTTTAAAGTGAAACTATAATTTTATTTTTTCTGAAAGTATGAATTTGAAATTGTTGCTAAGGCTCTGTTCATATCTGATCGATCTTAATCGCAGGTGGAATCAGCATGATTCTGCCCGTGTGATCCCCGGCATGTCTAATGGCACCCCGATCGCGGTATTATTTTGCCGCGACTGTTGCCTGAAGAATCGCAGTAAAATAGTGCAAACATTAATTTCCGGTTAGGGGCCGTGTGAGAAGAATAATCTCTCATTCCCAGCATCTTTGAGATGCCACAGAAGAGCTTACTGGTGTGATTTTGCCCCTTGCCGATCAAATTCCAGCAAGAAGCCCATAACTGTGTGCATGTACAGGATTACCTGATCGGTGTAATCACTGGGCAGTGGATGTGCCAGCTTTATACTGCAATTAACAACTGTATGGTGAAACTACTTTTCCTGGAACAGGATTTTTGTTGGTTTTTCCACTGTTCTGCTCCAGGAACTCTATTCACGCATCTACTATTGCATTTCCCCAACAGTAGGTCAATGATACATTTGATAATGTACAAGTGAGGCGAGATGGAGTGACTCAGCCTTTGTAAAACAATCTAGAAGCAGTGAAATCTTTAAACCTTTACTTACTTTGTATATATTTCCTGACAGTGCTCCATGGTCATGTTGCATATAAGTTCCTCCATCCAGGTCTTCCACTGCTCCATTCTGTGTTTTTTGAACACGGATTTGGGGTACAAAAGTGCTACAGTTGCATAGTTGTGAAGATTTTCCAAGCAGCCCCTTAGCACAGAGCGTCTCTGTTGTAGCAAGGTTCCGATCTCTGCCTCATATTGCTCACACTGTGTGATGAGATGTGCCTGGCCAGCATTTTGTAGGAAAGCTGTGGCAGGTACATAGCTGGGAGGACCTGTTGAGTGAAAGAGAAGAGTCATTAGTAAAGTAACACATAGGCAGAATTTTAAGTTTGCGTATGCGCTTGAGTAAATCAGAAAAGTGCATCTTATCTGGTGTATCATTAAAGGAAGAGTGCGGAATCAGGCTCACTCCTGCATAGAAACCAATCTGCTTCCAGGTTTTATTGCCAAATTTAATTGAACAAGCTGTGGTTAGAAGCCAATTGGTTTCTATTCAGAAGTAAGGCGGATTTTGCACGCTCCAGTTTTAGTAAATAAATCCCACTATGCAGCTGTAGTTTAAAGTAACTGCAAAGCCCACTCATATTTACTAAAATAGAATTTTGTGCAAAAAGACTTTAAAGTAGGCCCTATGCATTGTAAGAAGCTGTATATTCTACAGGTCCAACAAGTGTAATTTTGTTTTAAAGGGAATTTATAGTGGCTTTGGGTTCATTTTATTTTACCTTTTAAAAGAATTAAACATGAGCAGAGCTCCAAAGATTTTCATACAGTGTGTAAAACAAAACACTTACAGGTTATCACGCTAGGAGGGGAATCAAATCAAAGGAGTGATATTTGCAAGCCTGTTTGTGAATTGTATTTTATGGGATAATAAAATCACATACCACTTAGATTTGGTCCATTTTTACCACTTTTACATGACGAAACAAGCTGGTGTCATCCTCTGGTAAGCAGTTATTTCATATGGGTGGTAAAGGTGGAAGTTGGGGAAGCATGCATTTACTAAATGTGGAGATACCTCTCTGGAGTACTTAGGGGGAAGGATACAGAGAAGGTAGGATGATGCTGTAATTAAGGTGGAAGGAGGAAACCAGCTTAGGGAGAAAGGCCCAGGGCCTAAAAACCCCCTTGTCTTTATGAGGGGAAACAAAAAAAAAAAAAAAAAAAAAGCTACCATACAAGTAAAGTCAGTCACCCCTGGAATGAGTGGCCAGTGGTCACTGAAAGAATTAACAATGCAGCGTCATGACTCTTCTGGGGGCTCAAGGCTAAATGTCACTCCAGCCCAATCTGGTGAAAGGACAGAATACTTCCCCCACAGTATCATCTAGGCTAAAGCTTCTGTGACTCGCACTTATAAGTGTGACGATGGATCCTACTAGTGGGAAATTTCCTAGCTTTAACCCCTTCCCACCCGGCCTATAGCAGACAGCCGGGCGGCAATTGCGTTATCCTGACTGGACGTCATATGACGTCCAGCAGGATGAGCCGCGGTCACGCAGCACGGCAAATCATGGTGTGGTGTGTCACTCTGAAACACAGCAAATTCAGTTGTGGTGAAGGGCCTATGATGTAGGCTCTTTACCACGTGACCAGCTGTGATCAATCACAGCGTGTAACCAGGAAGTGCCGGTAAACGGCTTTCCTCGGTTCGCGCTGGCAGGGAGAGCCGATTGGCGGCTCTCCTTTCAGAAGGGGGTCTGTGCTAATAATCAGTGCATTGATTATCAGCTCAGCCACCATCAAAGGTGACCACCACATCTGCCAATCACTGGCCATCAGCTGCCAATTAGTGCCCATCAGTAATGACTGTCACTACTTCATCAGTGCTGCCTATCAGTCCCATCTATTAGTGCCCATCAGTTCTGCATATCAGTGTCACCCATTAGTGCCCATCAATTCTACATATTAGTGCTTCCTCATCAGTGACACCTTATGCCCATCAGTGCAGCCTCATCAGTGCCCATCAGTGAAGGAGAAAACAATTTTATAACAGAAAGAAAAACTTTTTTTATTCAAAAATTTCGGTCTTTTTTAGTTTGTTTAGCAAAAAATAAAAACCCCAGTGGTGATCGAATACCACCAAAAGAAAGCTGTATTTGTTTGAGTACAGTGTTGCATGACTGCGCAATTGTCATTCAAAGTGGGACAGTGTGCTGAAAGCTGAAAATTGTCCTGGGCAGGAAGGGGGGAAAGTGTCCAGTATTGAAGTGGTTAAGCAGCATAGGAATAAAGGAGTCAGAGCGAACTGATCTTTCAGAACTTAGATTTCAATAGCCAAGTTGTAAAACCCAGCAACTGTGAAGCAGGATGGTACAACCAGTCCTAGAGACAGCAGAAACCCTCCCTATCCGGTCTGCCATAAAGACAAAAAATGACTAGTTAAAAAGGAGGCACAATAAATACCAGAGGGAATAAGAGGAGACTCCAAGATGTGGAGACTGAGGTCCAGAACTTAGAGAGGAAACCTGAATAACCTCATCCTGGCTCTTTGCACAGTGTATGCTGAACTGCCCCCTTGTCCCGTCTTCCTTCTGCCTGACATCCACTATGAGGGTGAGGAGATCCCCTCATGGAGTACTCACAACTTTAAACCATGCAGAGATTGTTGCTGCAGAGCAGAAGGGCTGCAGCCATCCTGTATCCCATGACAGAGGCTGCTGGAGAAGATTGATGCAGAGACTCACGTCACAAACTGGAACAGAGTAGTATGCCAGTCTGCAGTTTTTCATAGCAATATGCTCAAGATGGTGTCCAGATACATGGGGGAGAGCAGTGCACCTCTTACAGAAGACAGGATTTTACAGACAGGAGGGGCCATTGTGTGCCAAAATAGGTCTTTGGAGTTAAGCCAAAATGTGTTTTATTACTGAAAAGTGGCATACATTATGCTCATGGCTGTGGCAGACCATTTTAAAGTGGGCATGCTACTCCCAGACTTTGGACACCAGGGCATGGGGACCTTCCTAGGGAAGATACCACTAGGCTGACATTTCTCACTTCACACACTTCAGACAATCTTCAGGGACTGGAACTAAAGGGATTTGGATTGGCACTGCCCTAGGCTCGTAGCGCACTCTGCAGCTAACTACACTGCATTGTACTACTATAAACATGGATGGGAGAAAATTCCAGTGCGAAAGGCAATGTTACAGGCTAGCCCTGCATCTTCTATGCTGCGAAGTAAGGGGTGAGTGATCTGGAACCTGCAATCCCATTGCTGCAGTGGCATCAATGAAGCCAGGGGAAGAGGGGATTTCCCCATGTAACCAAAGGAGGTCTTCATATTACCAATAGAATCATAAACCAGAAACCCACTTCTAGAGAAAGTCATCCATCACCTGAGGACACTAGCAAAAAACCAATATAGTTTTATAGTTTAAAAAATACTATACTGTATCTTACAAAGGTGAGTACACCTCACGTTTGTGTAAATATTTTATTATATCTTTTCATGTGACAACACTAATGGAATGACACATTGCTACAATGTAAAGTAGTGAGTGTACAGCTTGTATAACAGTGTAAATTTGCTATCCCCTCAAAATAACTCAACACACAGCCATTAATATCTAAGCCGCTGGCAACAAAAGTGAGTACACCCCTAAGTAAAGAAGCCCAAATTGGACCCAAAGTGTCAATATTTTGTGTGGACACCATTATTTTCCAGCACTGCCTTAACCCTCTTGGGCATGGAGCTTCACAGGTTGCCACTGGAGTTTTCTTTCACTCCTCCATGACATCACGGAGCTGGTGGTGTTAGAAACCTCGCACTCCTCCGCCTCCCATTTGAGGATGCCCCACAGATGCTCAATAGGATTTAGGTCTGGATACATGCTTGGCCAGTCCATCACTTTTACCCTCAGCTTCTTTAGAAAGGCAGTGGTCATCTTAGAGGTGTGTTTGGGGTCTTTATGTTGGAATCCTGTCCTGTGGCCCAATCTACGAAGGGAGGGGATCATGTTCTGCTTCAGTATGTCACAGTGCATTTTGGCATGCTTTCTCTCAATGAACTGTAGCTCCCCAGTGTCGGCAGCACTCATGCAGCCCCAGACCATGACACTCCCACCACCATGCTTGACTGTAGGCAAGACACCCTTGTCTTTGTACTCCTCACCTGGTTGCCGCCACACACGCTTAACACCATGTTGGACACTTCGAGGTACGGGTTCTCCCAATTCCGTCACGACCTTTTATTACCACAGGTGTGT
>BLSH010019025.1:526763-541643 GCA_018402905.1 Glandirana rugosa | reverse complement strand
ATCTCGCCCCGGGCCACCCGCACGGAACGGGTAAGATGCTGCGGGTCCCTGTGTTGGGGCCGGCCTCGCATCATGTTGGCCAGGTCGGGGAAAGTACAGAGCACAAAGACCCTCGATGCCCCGACCGGCTTCTTGATAGCAGATCATCTTGATTGCAGAAAAAAGCAAAAAAGAAAATAAAAAAGAAAAAAAAAAAAAAAAGAAAATGGTCACAATAGGACCGCAGTTCCCATAGGGAAGCCAGGTCAACTCCTTGCAAACTAGGCATTGAAACTGGAGAGTCCTCTGTGAGGGGGGGTTTTAATGTAGGAAAGGAGGACGGCCCCCAGGGGAGGGGCCAGCTGAACTCTTTCCCTGCCTAGTTAACTCCTGGTAAGACGAACATAAAACCCCACAAAGTCAAGAAGAGCTGCGTCTGTCAGTGAACGTAGGAGAAAAGGTATTCTTCCCACCATTAAGATACTTGATAATGTCACCCAAGGTAGCACCATAGAGACATTCTCCCTGGAAGGGGCAAGTCCGCCAGGGCCTTTCTAGATGTAAGGTCAGCACTTGAGCAAAGAACCCAACAAAGCACCACCGCTGAAATGGAGAGCTTGGAAAACAATAGGGCTGCATGCTAAGACACATCACGCACACGTACTGAGGCCCTGTACCAACTATTCTGCCAGTTCCACTTAAACCGGGGGCACCTGCTCTTTGCTCAGACTTCAGTGTAAGAGCTCAGCCCATTCAGCAAGCATCTGAGACACAAGGGCCATGGCCAACACTGGACGCAGTGCCGAACTGGCCATTGTAAAGATATCACAGGCGGCCAATTCCACCTTCCGGTATGCAAGTTTCTTTGGTGTCATGGTTGCATGGTATTATGTGTCTGCTGCATTAAATTGCCTTGGCTGACCACTGTGTATGGTCCTCAATGTTGTCCATTTTTTTTGTGCTTCTTCAGAAGAGCTTGAACATCCAGAAACCCCAGTCAACTTTAAAATCTTTTCATGGGAGAAACCTTGCTAATGCAGAATAACTACTTTGTGTCTTGTTGCTGTGCTGTGTCTTGCAATGGTGTATGACCTGTGACCAAGGATGGGCTCGGGCATGTTAGAAACCGAACAATGCCCAATGCTGCCAGGAAGCTGACACTGCACAGCACGAATCACAGGCAGTGAGACATTTGCCGATCTGCAGCTGCAGCGATTGGGAAATGTCTCCCTGCCTGTCATTAGATGCCTGCAGTGTCCGCTTCCTGGTGGGATCGGGCAGGTTTGGTTCCGAACACGCCCGAGCCCATCCTTACCTGTGACATAAAAGCTCACCTTAGTAGTAGAGTTTGAATGTTCAGCTATACAGCGGGTTAAAGTGATTGTAAAGCCTAAATATTTTTTACTTTAATGCATTCCTTGCATTAAGGTAAAAATGTTTAGGTGTCAGAATCCCCCCTCACCACCCTTTTACTTACCAGAGCCCTCATTCGATCCAGCGCTGCACACATCTGTAGCTCTCCTCTCCCCTCACTTCCAGGTCTCGCTGGCTTTGCTGGGAGCCATTGGCTCCCAGTGCTGTCAATCAAAGCCAGTGACAGAGGAGTTGGGGGTGGGGCCGAGTCCCGCTGTCTGTGTCAGTGGACGCAGCAGCGGGGCTCGGGTGTGAGCACGCAAGAGTGCCTCCCCATGGGGTCACGGGACAGATTGGAGAGGCCAGGAGCGCTGGCGGAGGACCCGAAAAAGGGAGGCTTGGGCCGCTCTATGCAATAAGGTAAGGTAAGTTTTTTTTTAAATTTACCTTTACAATTACTAAGTATTCTTACTTTACATCATTTTCTTCACACCTACCTAAAGCATTTGCACAATAGTCTCTCTCTCAACATATTTTTTCCCCCAAGTTTTGATTTATTGTGGAAAAGCACCCAAAGCGCTTAACGCACATTTGGTATTCAGCAATAAAAACATTCTCAGAATTACTAACTCTTTCCTTATTGTACTAAAATGTATGCGTCTCTCCATTGGAGCATTTTTCCATCACAGGCGTTGATTTACTAAAGACGAATTGACTGCTTACTTTGCAAAGTGCAGTTGCTCCAGAGCTTAGTAAACGAGGCAAGGCTTCACTTTGCCAACAATACCCAATCATGTGCAAGGAACATTTAAAAAAACAAAAAAAAAAACAAAAAAAAAACACAGCACTTTTGCTTGCACATGATTGGATGATGGACATCAACAGAGCTTCTGCTCATTTACGAAGCACTGGAGCAACTGCTCTTGCTGAGTGCTACTGTACTTTGCAAAGTGCACAGTCTATTTGCCTTTAATAAATCAACTCGGAAGGGGGGAAGCATCGTTGTGTGATGATGCACACGCTGGAGCAGAGCACCGCTCACTGCTCCTCGCCCAGCCAACTGGCCCCTCTTCTCCACAATATCGGGACCGAGACCACTGCAGTACCACTGGCGGCTCCCACTGACTTTTCTGCACCCCGACTCCCCATAAGGGGAGGACGTGTCTCCTGAAGGGGGAAGTAGGACCCTGACACAGCGATTGGTGAGACACCTCTAGGACTCTCTTCTGTGTGGTGCCAGCCTCTCTCCCTCCCCCCGGGGGTTTCAGAGGGAGAAAAAACGGAGACCCCCTTGTGCTGAGTTCACTGCTGAGGCTCTCTGGATGTTGTGGTCAAGATAAATAGTTCAGGGGATACTCCAAGCTGCCAGCTGGCGTCCTGCTTCAGAGAAGCTACTAAAAGTAAGGCCCTAATCTTTTTTTGTTTAAAAGACATCTACTTGGCTGATCCCTGGTCCTAAATATACCTTGGTCGCTACCTAGATAGCTAAGGTCTTGGATTACATTAGAACCCCCCCCTCGCAAGTGGACTAAATTAAATCGTACATAGGACTGTTAAAAGGCACACAGCTTGGGGCAGAGGTGTAAAGAATGGAAAGGGGGAGACAGAGTCAAACAGGCAAGGAGGAGTCTGCAGTGTTAAACTGAGGATATGAACTGAGATCCCCCCTCATTCCCTCTAGGTGTCCTGACTCATGGTTATTGACCCCTGAACCTACCTATATGCTACTCATAAAAAAAAAAAAAAAACACTAAGAGAAGGATGAAAGGCAAGCCAAATAAAACAGGTATAAGTAAATCAAGCCAACTCGCTGCCAGCCTTGGAGGGATTCAGCGATATATGACAGCAGAAACTAGCATGTCAGGAGAGAGAGGTGGTAGTCTCCATTAAAGCATACCCCCACATATGGGGACAAGTAAACGCAGCATGGGATGTAACCCTATAGGAGACCCTAAAGCACAAAATGGAGACTCTATAGAAAAGAAAAGGAATTTGGCTATAGCAGCAGAGCAGGCGGCAGGATTTGAGGAAGCACAAGCAAGCCTCTTTAAAGAAACCTTAGAGGAGATGTCCAAAATTGAGATATCTTTAATAAACGGATATAGCGGCAGTCCGTACGGACATAGGGCAGGCTTTGGGCCGAGTAGAAGAGATGGAGGAAAGACTGGACACACATGATCAGATCCTGAAAGAGTTAGCTGAACAGATGAAAATTCTACAGAGATGTAATGACACCTGCTATTCAAAATTGAAGATCAGGAAAATCGAAGTAAACATAAAAACCTATGTATAAGAGGTCTCCCGGATAAATATAAAGAAGAGTTGGTGACTAATGAAGGGGTTGTTTAATACCATGCTGGGAAAGGAGGCATCAGGGACATTAAAAATAGAGCCCATAGAGTATTGAGGTATAGAAGTCAGGATGCTGACAACCCAAGGAATGGGATTGTCAGGTTGCATTAGGCGGAGGAGAAAACCAAAATAATGGAGAAAACATGGAGCATGGCTAGAATTTCCTAGGAGGATGCGGAATTGCAAATATACGCGGATTTGTCGGCAGAGACCCTGACAAGGAGGCGGCTCCTTAAACCCCTGACGGAGCAAATGCGGGCATTTAATATTTCATATTAGTGGGGCTTTCCAGCATGCCTGAAAGGAAAAAGAAAAGGATGCTCTGCGGCTTTAAGATTACCGGAGGGGAATTTTGCAGTAAGCTGGATATGGTCCCTCCAGCACTGCCGGGTTGGGAGGAGAGAGGGGGAATAACGGGAACTCCCAGAGACAACCAATGGACTCAGATTAAGGATAAAAGGGGAGGGGGAAGAGGTAAAGGGGATTAGGAGGTGGAAGTAGGGTAGATAGTTAGGAAAACATAGTTAGACCAAGATGGACGGTGAGAGCTTTTTGCCTAAATGATTCCCTCTCTTTTTTGCAGGCTGAGATTAAAAAGGAGGGCTGTTATTCCATTTTAAAGGAGGGCCTACAGCACAATATAATTTTAAAAAGGGGCCGGGGTGGCGGGAGAGGGGTGGATTGGGTGGCTGGTGGCGGTCATGGGCACAAGGGGTGGTAGCCCCTTGGAGGGTATGGATAGAAGGCGAAGCCTGGGTAGGTGGTGCCGGATCCGTACACGGAACAGGAAGTGGCTGCCTGTTCAACCCTTCATGGGGATACTTCTCCTTAAAGGGAAGGGGAGATGGGTGGGTGGGGCGTGTTGGGGTTTTTCCTTTTTTTTGAGGGTTTTTGGGGGCGTTTCTTTTTTTCTCCCGCTCCTCCCCGTCTCTTTCAGGAATCCACAATGGAAAAGGTCTGGCCAGACGCTCCTTGGACACACCATGGCTCTAATATAGTAACTTACAATGTTAGAGGCCTTAAGACCTCTAACAAAAGGTATAAAATAATTTAGAGTTGCATTACTATGCTGCAAATAATGTATGTCTACAGGACACACATTTTTCACATGCCTCGGGTTAAAGACTATTCTCCCACCTATTCCCAACGTGGTTCTATGGAGACTCAACGTCGGGCCGTGCTCGAGGAGTAGCAATTGGCTTCGACAAGAGCTCTGTGTTTGTACTAAAGGAGCAGCTGGCAGACCCTGAGGGAAGGTTCCGGTTCATTAAGGGAAAAATGTGTAATAGGGAATGTACAATTGCGAATATTTACTCTCCGAACAAAGAACCAAACTAATTTCTGAGGAAAACGTTTAAAAGGCTGATGACATTTAAAGAAGGGAAACTCATAGTGACGGGAGATATTAATATGTGCTTGAATCCGAGGATAGATTCCTCTGTAAACTCAACTAGTTTTTCAATACAAAGGCAGAATGAAATAAGGAAATTATTGGCAGAATGCCAGCTGGTGGACTCTTGGAGGATTAGGCACCCTGAAGTTAGAGATCATACTTATTATTCCCCAGTTCATAGATCCTACTCAAGGATTGATTATATCCTAATAGAACATCAAATGTTAAGTTATCTTAAAGAGGCAACGATTAAAACTATTACTCTTTCTGACCATGCCCCAGTAGAAATCCAGTTAGAGGTACAGCCGGAGGTACCTAAACAGATAGCGTGCAAACTAAATGACTCCCTCATACAAGACCCTAAGGTAAAAGGAAAGATAGAACAGGAACTCGAGAGCTCTTCTCTATCAATGATACTCCAGGAATCTGGAAGCCCACCCTCTGGGAGACATATACATTCTATATAAGGGGGGCATTAATAGTTATAGGTATACGTAAGAAAAAAGGGGGAAAAAAAAAGGGGGGGGGGATGAATTCCCTTTATAGGGAGATTCAGGAATTAGATATTCAGGAATTAGAACAGCAGACTAGGCCCAGAGGTATCCCGGAAAGGCAGGAGTTACTTGAGGAAAAAAAAAAAAAGAAGAATTAGCGGCATTATTAGAACAAGAGACAAAGCGGGCTTTCCATATGGTCATAAAGAATAGGTAACAATGGGGGAAATGGTTGGCTAAAGAAGAAATGAAAAAACACAACTTTTATCTCTAAAATCAGGAATTATTACAACCAGCTATATAGGGTGGGACAGAGAGGGGGGGATAGCAAACTGAGTTCTAGGATACAGGATTACCTTCGAGGACTGGATCTCCCCAGAGTGCCTGAAGATGAATTAAAACAACTCGAGGACCCAATTTCACAGGAGGAAGTGATATGGGCGATAAAAAATATGGCTTTGGGGTAGAGTCCTGGACCTGATGGGTACTCGATGCTATATTATAAAACATTTCCCTAAATTATGCAAGTACTTTAACACATTGGGAGAGGGGGCAAATATGTGGAGTGAGTGGTTATTGGCTCATATAACCCTTATATTAAAAGGAGGGGAAAGACCTGACGGCCCTTACGAGCTATAGGCCAATATCACTGTTAAATATGGATACAAAGATCTTGGCAAAAATACTAGCAGAAAGACAAACCATTATTGCCAAAAAGGATCCATTACCATCAGGTTGGATTTGTGTCCTGGGCGGGAGGGAAAAGATAATAGCGTAAAATCTTTGTGATCCACAAAGGTTATTCCCCAGTTCATAGATCCGACTCAAGGATTGATTATATCCGAATAGAACATCAAATGTTAACTTATCTTAAAGAGGCACAAGGCAAAAAAGAATGGAGCTCCGGTCGTACTCCCGTCGACAGATGCCGAAAAAAGCTTTTGACAGGGTAGACTGGAGCTTCATGTTTGAAACTTTAAACTTTGGATATTGGTGATAGGATGATGCGATGGATTGTGGCACGCTACTATCAACCGACATTGAGAATCACAATAAATGGAGAATAATCCCCCCCCCCCCCCCGTAACTATTTAACGCTACCAAGCAGGGATGCCCCCTCTCCCCAATGTTGTTTGCGATCGCACTGGAGCCATTGTTGGCTGCGATTCGTAAAAACGCAGACATCAAGGGAGTGAGAATAGGAGACAAGGAGTACAAGGTAGCTGCGTATGCAGACAATGTGCTATTTTACATCTCTAATCCTAGGATAACGCTGCCGAATGTGTTAGAGGAGCTGGACCGCTAAGATAAATAGAGCTTAGTCGGAGATCCTGAACCCAACAATGTCAAAGAAAGAACAGCAGGAAATACAACCTAAATTCCCTTTTGCATGGTGTAGAGAGGAGCTGGGATATCTTGGTGTTAGGTTAACAGCATCCCAAGCACATTGTTTAGGGTCAACTGTATTCCAATCCTAAATAAGGTAAAAGAGCAATTGAGTGTATTGAAATATAGACACCTTTCGTAGTTAGGGAGAATAAATGTATTAAAGATGATTATCTTGCCTAAGCAGATAAAATGACGACAATTGCTGTACCCCAGGAATACTTCAGAAAATTGAGAACTATTGTGCTGAAGTATATCTGGGCATATAAGCGACCTAGGATCTCCTATAGAGTTTTGATAAAAGGGAAGAAGAACGGGGAATTAGCAGTGCCTGATTTTAAAAAGTCAGGCAACTAGTATCTCACGTGTGGCAGACTGGATACACAATAGCGGTGTCAAATGTTGGGTAGAGATTGAGATGACACAAAGGTTGATTTAGGTAAGATGGTATGGGATCGCAAGGAGGTTTAGAAAATTAGCTAAAAGCACAAACTTATTGACTTTGAACACTTTTAGGGTATGGGACAGCTTGTGTAGAGCATACAAGTGTGAATATATTGGGCCTTTAATTTCACTATTAGACACAAATTATTTTAAACCTGGGAAAGAAGAATATTTGTATTTTGTAAAATGTGAAAGAGAAAAGAGGTGATACGGGTACAGGATGTGATGAGTGGGGAATATTATTTGCACGCTTATGGAATGAAGACAAAAATGGGGAAGTATGCCACTAGATAGGTGGAGGTACGCGCAAATACTGCACTTTTTGCACTCACCTTCACAACTGGTTCGAGGAAAAGAAATTATGAGACCAACAGAAAAACTGCTTATTTCCCCCGAAAGCACAAAACAAAGTACATCTAAAAGAAATAGGATACTCATGAACAAAGCAGAACCTGAATTCCCACCATATCTAGGCAACTGGGAACAGGAATTAGGACTGATCCAAGATAGAGAAAAAAAGAGTCCTGAGAATGGTATGTCTTTCATCGATCGATGCCAAGACAAGGAGATGTGTTTTAAACTTTTTTATAGATGGTATAATACCCCGTAGAGAGCGCATAGGTTTGCAGTGGAGGCGCCCCCAACATGTTAGAGGGGATGTGGTGCCCTTGGAACCTTTGCGCACCTGTTGTAGGAATGTAAAATGATATAGCCCTACTGGGAGGAAGTGATTAAAATAATTGATCAAATAACAGGAGAACATACACCAGTTGAACCATGGCGATGTCTGTTCCATGTCACCGGAAAAACGGCAGCCCAATATAGGAACATGTTAGTTCCGCATTTATTAAATATGGCTAAAAGTTTGATAACAAGGCACTGGAGAACATCAGTGTCCAAGTACGAGTGAATGGGTCTCTAAGATAGAGTAGGTAAGATCTATTGAAGAAACAAATGTATATAGGGGAAGACGCTTTAGAGAAATATGATGCTATCTGTGGGAAGTGGTTGAAGTTTAAAAAAACTAGGGGATATACGGATCTGTGGTTTCCTGAGGTGGAGAGGTAAAGGATCTGGGGAACATAGGTAAGGATCCAAACTTGTGACGGATATGAGCATAAAGAGACTGGAAAGTTCGGTGGCGGGGGGGGGGGGGGGGGGTGGAGGTGTGATGTGTTTTTTTTTTTTTGGGAGCACAGGGGGAGAGATTAGTATGGTGTCGGGTGTCTTTCTCTGTGGGTTTTCCCTTTTTTTGTAGAATGTGATGAATATGAAAGAATTGTCAAATATATTAATTATTAATAAAAAAAAAAAAAAAAAAAAAAAGAGAACAGATTAAATCAACCCCATGGTAACACCATTATGATTGGAGCTAGGCAAAGTCCATAACCACAAACCTGTGCTGCAGTGTATGAGCAAGATGATCTGGGGCTTCAGCTCCTTCCAAGAAGGTGATCTCCTCCATGAGTCGGGTTTGCAGCTTTTCCACCTCTGTCAGTTCTTCGTGCAAGTTTAGATATTCCTCCAAGCTACTGTCTAGCTTAGGCAGGACACTTAGCATCTCATCCCGGTTCTTAAACCAGTTCACCTGTAAAATTTAAAGTATTTACTACAATATTAAGCAAAGTCTTTCACAACCAATGAGGCCTCATAGTAGGCACAGAGCATAAACTTTAGGGGAAAAAAGGTCAGTGCCATCACATAGGTGAAACCATAAAAACTTAAAACAAGCCTGCTTTTTATTCTCCATCATATTTTTGGCTTTAGAGTCTTCAATCTTCACAGAGGAGTGAATCAGGAAAAAAGTAAGAACTTGCCTACCATTCTAGACCCAGACTGGCCAATGAGTTCTGATGCACAACTGTCAAAATATTTTACCCATATAAGACCACGACCTGTAAGAATACTGGGGGTGATACGTTGCTACTATAAGGTGATTGGGCACCGGAAAAAAGTTTGTTGGGAACACCTACAATGCACCCTCCTATAATCCCACCTACTTTGTCGGACTTTAGGTTTGCAGCAAGCAATAAGGAGAAACAGAGGACAGAGGGGATGGACCTGTGCCCAGTACCAAGATATGGAATACACTGGCAAGTTAAAATGCTTATTATCTTAATAGTACATTACAAGACAAAGTCATAGACCATGGGACCTCTCACAGCAATAAATTGAAGGTGAGCAACAACGCATAGTAATCAGCAACAAATGGGCCCGCACATACCAAAAGTCATGGACCCAAAACAGTCAAGACAACAGCTTGAAGAACCTTGCAGCCAAAGCTGGCATCTGCAGAGGCCTGAAGATCCACCCGGTAAACTTTGCAAAATAGATTAACAAAACGTACACATGCCCAACCTGGATCTCATTTCAGCTCTGTGGAGAGAGATGCTGGAGCTCAGCAGGACCTGAGCTAGCTCTTCAATTCCAATAATTTAAACGTAAATCCTGCACATGGTATTCCATTCCAAAATGCTTTGGAATGTTACAATTAAGCTGCTACAATTGGCTAAAACACATTGCGGAACTATCTTTTTTTTTAACAAATTTATCAGATTTTCATTAAAGTATTTTGGAATGGAATAGCGGGTGTAAGATCCAAAACAAAAATACATCGATACTGAAGTAGTGCCACACTCAAGGTAACAACCAATTTTTGGATGCGCTCGCATTTGTAAATAAAAGCCCAAACTATAAAGCCCCATGTGCTCATAATTCCATGTAACCAGTTCCACATGCCAAATACACCTTACCAAATCATATGCCCACAAATCCCAGGACTGAATAGTGCAGATCAAACTCACTCTTAACTCTTCATACTTTTCTGCAATATATCCTGTACTTTTATGATAGTGCGCTGACAATAGTACATTCATAGATAAAACTTCTTGTCAAAATGCTTTGTTTGGCAGCTCTGGCATTTTTAACTCGGGCTGCAAAGTTTGAAAGGGGGCACCACTTGTCAAATTCATCCATTGAGAACCATGAGCCAAACACTTGGCTTGTAGTTGTGGTGCAGTCCCGTCGGAAAGCATAGTGCAGATACTTCAAAACAAAAGCAGCAATTCTGCATGGAAAATAGCTACCAATTTAAAAAAAGGTAAACGTTATAATACTGCTTGTAAGCCCTGAGGCAATAAGCAGTTGCATCTCAATTGAAGTGTCTAAAAGAATGGTTTAGTAACGTCCCTCATCTAAGGGCACTAGCAAACAACTGGAGTCCAACAAAGTGTTTGGGGTTATATGAGGGTGCACTGAAAGAAGCAGTCTCAGCAAAGGTTTTGCCAGTGTCCAAACACCTGAAGGTAGTGGCATACAACCCACGGTCTGACTTCTTGTCCTGTGTATTGTATGATTAAAATAGAACATTTAAAACCATAATCTGTTAAACTCACAAACCAAAACAATATGATTTAAAAGAAATGTTACCTTTATTTCAGCCACTCTGGAAGAAAATAGGCTTTGTGTGATCTCTCTTTCCATCTCTCGTTTGTTTTGCTTGTTTTCAGCCTGCTGTCCTCCTCCGCCATAGACCGCACCTGCAAATCCCGCCTCTCCCCCTGCAGTCCAGTCCACAAGAGGGTCATAAACAAAAGCCTCGAGCAATGTCAGTAATGTCTCTCTTCCTCTTCTCATGATATGGAGGACCTGATGTCAAAACAGAATCATGTATGCCAACAGAACTAAGCAAGCTTAGCTATTCAAAACAAACCAGATAACATCTAAAAAGGATACAAAAGGCAAAGTTCAAGGCAGGAAGGGGCTGATCACTCAACACATACTGCTGCCTGGCTTTTAGGCAGGATGGGGCTAATTGCTTACAATGGAAGTTTTTGGGCCAGGCTTTGGGGATTCCACTCACTGACTACATGTGATAAATTTAAAAAAACATGTAAAATTGGAAGCTACACATTGTTTTAACTTACTGGGACCCCTTTACTGCATAGTGAATTTTATCCTACGGTTGAATATAGCCTTTACTATGAAACAATCCCTAGGAAAGCACCCCAACAAACAGCGGCATATTGCACCCCAAGAGGCTTGTGTCAACTAAACAATCCAGCACATGGATAAAAGAAGGGGGAATTTCTTTAAGAAAAATTAAAATCCTTTATTACAAATATCAAAACACAAAAATTCCCAAATCCTATAAGCCCACTCCCCTAAGGCCCCTGTCACACTAGCGGACAGATGGGGTTTTCAGGCAGACCTGATTGGACCACCCATTGTTCTCTATGCAGCAGCGGATGTCAGCAGATAAGTGTCTGCTGACACAGGTACGCATCCTACTCACTAAAAACAGAAGGATGGGGATCCGCTTCTCAGCTCCAATGGATGGTATCTGCAGGAGGGGCTGGGATCTCCCTCTGACGTCAGTCGGGGAGATCACGTGGTCGCTCAGTTTCTCCTTGTCTCAGAGCTGAAAAGTGGCTGCGAGTCACATGACCGGCCTGAAGACCGCTCCAAATAGCCATTTACAATGCTCGTTTTTAGAAAATATTTATAGTGTGATCTGCTTTACTATAGTGGAGGGACTGCCAGTGTAAATGTAATAATTGTAATTATTAGAGGCGGGGGGGATGTCAGACACAGACACACACACACACACAGAATGAAGCTGACAGGCTGGAAGGAGGGAATGAGGGAGAGATGAGAGCAGGGCTGCTGACATCACAGACAACGGTGGTCAGGGCTCAGAAGTCCTGGTTTTGTCTGTGCAGAAAGGAAGTGTCAGGTTTGGGTTTTTTTTACAGTTTAGAGGGGGGCAGATTACACAGCACAAACATTGTGCTGTTTAATCCGCTTTAAGGTACCAGGATCTCTATTTTTTTTTTTTTTTTTGGATTAACATATTAAGGACCGAGCCTCTGAGATTTGATGTTTACAAGTTAAAATCATTTCCCCAAACATTAAATACATATTTTTTTCGAACACCCTAGAGAATAAAATGGTGGTCGTTGCAATAATTTATGTCACACTGTATTCGTCTTACAATTGCAATTTTTTTGGCAAAAATTATTTTTTGAATTAAAAAAAGCCACAGAGTTAGCCCAATGTTTTGTATATTGTGAAAGATAATGTTAACCCCGAGTAAATTGATACCAAACATGTCATGCTTCAAAATTGCGCCCGCTCGTGGAATGGCGACAAACTTTGCCACTTAAAAATCTCCATCGGCGACATTTAAAATTTTCTACAGGTTACCAGTTTTGCGTTACAAAGGAGCTCTAGTGCTAGAATTATTGCTCCCGCTCCAACGATCGTGGCGATACCTCACATGTGGTTTGAACACAGTTTTCATATGCAGGCAGGACTTACGTATGCGTTCGCTTCTGCGCGCAAGCTCGGCCGGACGGGGTGCAATGAAAATTTTTTTTCTTATTTTACTTTTTATTTTTACACTGTCCTAGAAAAAAAAATTTGCGTCACTTTTATTCTTATTACAAGGAAAGTAAACATTCCTTGTAATAGAAAAAAAAAGTCAAAAAGACCTCAGATCTCATAGTTACACTAAAATGCAATTAAAAAAAAATGAATGTCATTTGAAAAAAAAAAAAAAAAAATCCCCTTTAAGAGCATTGGGCCGGAAAGGACGTTTGACGCCGCTTCCGCCATGCAATGTTATGGAGCTGAGCGGGGGCCATGTTTCTCTCATTCGGCCCCAGACCTCAGAGGGGAGAGGAAGCGATAGTCTCCGCTGCCACCGAAGGCTGCGGTAAGCAGCGGAGATGACCGGAAATCGGCGGCAGGAAGGCCCTCTCCCGTCCCCAATTAAAGTGATCTTGTGGCGAATCTGCCGCAGAGACCACTGTATCTGAAAGAGGACCGCCCACCCGTTAAAACAATACCGAGGTTATGGCAAAGTACTGCTGTATAATTACGGCAGGCAGTCGTTAAGTGTTTAAATAGGAGTTCTAAGAAATATTGAAATAATTATAAACAGACATTTTGTCTTTTAATGACTTGAATCCCAATGTATATATTCTTTGGTGCTTAAGTACTTCTTCTGTGGGACTGGGATTCCCTTCCTTTCCATTCTGATTTGAATAGGAATTGATGTGAAAGGTTTCCGTGCAATGTTTATGTTCATTTGTAGTGGAGAGCCTCCCTTTACGTTATTGTGAGTGGTTCATCCACATGTATATAAGGTGTTGCCATTCCTAACCAAAGTACATCCTGGGGAAGCTGAGCTACGCCTAGCAGCAAAATGTGTTGAGGTTATTGATGAATAGTTTGGAATCTCCCAGTCCATGCCTGTCCACCTTGTAAGCTGAGACTTGGAAGTGAACAGCTGATCAGCCATGACAGGCTACTTAAACTGCTGGCAGGAAGCGCTGTGAGCCGAATATACATCCACCATTGAGCTGTAACTGAAGCCGGCATTGCACACCTCGGAGACACGACAAAAGAGATGTTACACTTGGAGTGGGTGAGAGCCACGCAAACGGCTCTGTTGATGTCTGACAGTTAGCGGCTTTGATTTTTGAGTTGCTACTTATGTGCCCTGTCTATATAGTTGTGTGCTGTATCCCCTGGATCTCCTCTAGAATGACTTGGAGATTCCTGGCGGCACTCATGCTATCCGTCTGTCCTGAGTAATATGCAAATTAAAGGAGTTATCCAGAGTGGGCGAGAGCCATTCTGGAAGTACTGTGCTACTTAAAGTTGAACTGCATTGCATCTGAGCACCGCAAACCAAAAACGCGAAATAATTAATTTTTAATATTTAAAGCAAACTCCTCCATTCATCCATGTCTTCGTGCTTTATTTTGCTAAGCAATTATTTTGAAAAACACCCAGAGGCATTTCTGGCTGTGGCCATCTTGAGTGTGGGCAGATGATTCATGTGGTATTTACTTCCTTGAAATCATCTGCCCTTAGGTCAGGAATGGCGGAGCTGAAAACTCTCCCTCCCCTTCTGAAGACTCATGGGATGTTGGGATGTATGACAACATTTGCCTAGGCATGGAAACCAGGCAGTAACCAAGTTTAAAACAAAGTAAATATGATATTTTCCTATCTATTTACTAATTGTACTAATGCAAGCAGCATAAAGATTAGAAATAGAGAGTTGAGAGATTGAAGTTCCACTTTAATGCTGAACTGCTTTATTGCACTTATGCAGTCTTTGATTTATCAGTTCTGCTGCACTACTCCTGGCATTTGAAAGCTGCTAAATTCTAGCCTCAGCCTGCATTCACATAGGGGCGACCCGACTTCTGTGCGACTTCGCTAGGCGACTTCAGTGCGACTTCCAGCGCTACTTCAAGGACCTCAGGCGACTTAACAACACGACTTTTGCCAGGCGACTTTGCCTTGACCAATCAGAGAAGGGAGGGAGGGGGCTGCCTAAAAATAAATTCTATTCTTTTTAACTGTAAAGTCGCTTCCATATAGGAGGTTCAGCCTAGGGGTAGATATACCTTCGCTGAAATGTCAATTTTTCTTATCTTAAATAAAAATCCGTCGGGGGAGGGA
>BLSH010019025.1:483842-494505 GCA_018402905.1 Glandirana rugosa | reverse complement strand
CAGTGTGTTCCTGGAGAGTGTCCTCTGCATCTCCCACGCGGCGTTCTGCCTCTGTAAGGCGAGCGCGGAACCCATCCATATCCCTTCAGATGAGGCCGACATACATCTGCACCGATTCAAGCCTGCTAGTGAGGGCAGTCTGTCAGGTGTTGATGGCTAGCATTAGTGCATCAAACTGAGATTGTTCACCCAGTCCCAGGCCGCCCTCCTGAGTCTGAGAAGCCATGTTGTGGCCTGCAGTAGAAAGTGCCGGGGATGCCTGTGCTGCAGTAAAAAGTGCTCCCGCCCGGAGGGGTGCCGGGGATGCCTGTGCTGGCTTTTTCTTTTTCTGCGAGGAGCGGGTGCTGTGAGAAACCCCGAACCTTCCTCTGGACATACCTCACTCCCTGAAGGTATCCACCACCTCAGGATCCAAGATTGAGGGCCACAACAGCAGGGAAAGACATAAAAAACAGAGGGTTACGCAGGAGCTCCTCAGCTACACATCCACTCCGTCGGCCATCTTGGACACGCCCCCCGAGTATCTTACTCTTAAAGCGATTGTAAAGTCTCATTTTTTTTTTCTGTTAAAATAACAAACATGTTACACAAAACCACTGCACAGAGCAGCCGCCTCTTCTCGGGTCCCTGGCTGAAGCTCCTGGCCCCTCACTCCTGTTGAGTGCCCCCACAGCAAGTAGCTTGATATGGGGGCGCCTGAGCCGAGCTGCAGCACCATGTATCAATTCAGCCACTGAGCCTCAGTTCGGCCCCGCCCCCTCTCGCCTGATTGGCTGAGTTTGATTGACAGCAGTGGGAGCCAAAGGCGCCGCGCTGCTGTGTCTCAGCCAGTCAGGAGGGAGAGTCCCAGATGGCCAAGTGAAGAGAATCTCTTGGAGAGGATCAAAATAGAACAGACTGCAGAACAGACAAGTTAAAGTTCCACAGAGACAAGGGTGGGACAAGCCGTGCACAAAAGGCTTTAACCAATGGGGGAGACATGAAAGATCTCTTGATGGTACTTAAAGCCAGAAACATATCCATACCAAACTATACAAAGGCCAAAATGCACCTCACAAGATACAGTCAGGGATGAAATGTCACACCAGGTGAAATAAACCTACCATGTATAATGGCACACTATCCTGAGGGTCAACTTTCTATTTGAGAAAGGTAAGGATTAGTCAAACTTTTTTTTTTTTGAGGACTTGGGCTTCAACATCCATGTAGTCAAAGCCAGCGTTTAAGGCAGGAGGAAGAATGCAAATCTGGCCAACCTAGAAGACCCCACGTTTTTTCTGCAAAGAGATTTACGATGTCTGCATACCACGCTCTTTTTGACCAAGCTGATGCAATCAGAATCACTGCAAAGCCCTCCACCTTCATCCTGCTCAACTTGCGAGGATGAAGCTGCAGTAGAGGTAAGACACAGATCTTTCAGTAAACGCTTAAGGATCGATGGTTCAGCACACAAACCTGTCCAGCTTGTAGTTAAATCTGGATGCCAAGAGATACACATCTGGCATCTCCCACCTCAAACAAATCTCTGAACAACTTTGGGTTTAGGGCCCATTCTCTTGAATTCAGTTGCTAAATGCTGAGAAAGTCCACCTACCATATTCCCATGTAGGGAATGTGCATGACAGAAAGGGTCAGAATGTGTAGTTCTGTCTAGAACAAGATCATGTTTGCTTCTTCCTGAGCAGTTCAACTTTTTGTCCCTCCTTGGTGGTTAAGGTTTGCCACAGCCATAGCATTGTTTGACTGCACCCTGACAGGCAGACCAAGGAGTCAAACATACCAGTGTAGAAGAGCTAGCTGAATCACCCGAAGCTCTAGGGCACAAACTAGCAACTTCTGCTTCTCGGACGACCTTGTTCCCTTAACCGAGAGGTTCTCCAGACACCTCAGCAGCCTGACAGACTGGAAACCACCGTCAAGACCTTCAAAGATAAAGTTCTTATGAATTGGGTTTCCAGCACCTGTGTTGATATCCACCTTTCCAGAGCTGATCAGGTCCTAGAAGACAATTCCAAAGATTCCTGTTGTGTGTAGCATACCGCTAGGACATTGCACTACAGGGCTCTGGAGGGAAACTGGGGTAATGGGAAAAGGAAAACATCGAAGGCAGCCACCATCTTCCCCAGCACCTTCATGCAGGTCTGACTTGAGGGATCGTCTAATGATCTAAAGGACTCCATCAGGGCTCAGAGAGTCAGTAATTTCTCATGAAGAAGCAATACTCTGACCTGCCACGTTTGCCTTCTTAATTGGTAAGACTGTGCTTCTCTCCACAGTCTAATTGAAGGCACCCAAGGCTAGTAAAAATTAGTGGTAACCCTCAAAATGGCAGCCCTTCAATTAGTTTCTTGTAAAAGAAGTTTTGCTGACCAACACTGGAGCCATAGAATTCTTCTCTTGTGGAAAGACCGTGTCCGCCCTTGAAAGCTGCCTTATGAAGTCTTTCAAGGCATCCACAGATGGCAGTGGAGAGGTTTTGATTATGGGTGAATTCAACATGCCTGACATTAATTGGAATTCTTGAACTGCTATTACAAGCAGGAGCAGGGATGTAATGGAAGCACTGAATGGGGTTTCTCTTAAACAATTAGTAAAAAGCTCAACCCGAGGTGACCATATTCTAAACCTAGTACTGACAAATGGGGATACACTGTTGTTGAGGTGGGAGAGAATTTGGGTTCTTTTGATGTCTTTGGTTTGATATTAAGACAAAAACTGAAAAATGAGTTACAAAAAAAAAAAGTTTTAGATTTTAAAAGGACACATTTTGCTTAAATGGGGAAATTTCTAAAAAATGAACTGAAAGGTTGGAGTAAAATGTCAGGAGTAAGTAATCAGTGGGCACTATTAAAGTCTACCATCCTGGAGGCAACTAGATTATACAGTATACAGTACATCCATCACATTTTTGTAAACATTTTATTATATCTTTTTCATGTGACAACATTGAAGAAATGACACTTTGCTACAATGTAAAGTAGTGAGTGTACAGCTTTTATAACAGTGTAAATTTGCTGTCCCCTCAAAATAACTCACACAGCCATTGTCTAAACCGCTGGCAACAAAAGTGAGAACACCCCTAAATTAAAATGTCCAAATTGGGCTCAATTAGCCATTTTTCCTCCTCGGTGTCATGTAACTTATGTTACAAGGTCTCAGGTGTGTATGTGCATGTGTGTTAAATTTGGTGTTATCACTCTCACTTTCTCATACTGGTCACTGGAAGTATAACATGGCACCTCATGGCAAAGAACTCTGAGGATCTGAAAAAAAAAAAAAAAATTGTTGCTGTACATAAAGATGGCCTAGGCTATAAAATGATTTCCAAGACCCTGCAACTGAGCTTCAGTACAGTGGCCAAGGCCATACAGCGGTTTAATAGGACATATTTCACTCAGAACAGGCCTCGCCATGGTCGACCAAAGACATTGAGAGCACGTGCTCAGCGTCATATCCAGAGGTTGTCTTTGGGAAATAGACGTATGAGTGCTGCCAGCATTGCTGCAGAGGTTGAAGGGATGGGGGGTCAGACTGTCAGTGCTCAGACCATAAGCCACACACTGCATCAAAATTGGTCTGCATGGCTGTTGTCCCAGAAGGAAGCCTCTTCTAAAATGATGCACAAGAAAGCCACAAACAGTTTTCTGAAGACAAGCAGACTAAGGACATGGATTACTGGAACCATGTCATGTGGTCTGATGAGACCAAGATAAACTTATTTGGTTCAGATGTCAAGCGTGTGTGGCGGCAACCAGGTGAGGAGTGCAAAGACAAGTGTGTCTTGCCTACAGTCAAGCATGGTGGTGAGAGTGTCATGGTCTGGGGCTGCATGAGTGTGCCGGCACTGGAGAGCTACAGTTCACTGAGGAAACCATGATTGCCAACATGTACTGCGACATACTGAAGCAGAGCATGATCCCCTTCGGAGACTGGGCTGCAGGACAGTATTCCAACATGATAACGACCACAAATACACCTCCAAAACGACCAATGACTTGCTAAAGAAGCAGAGGGTAAAGGTGATGGACTGGCCAAGCTTGTCTCCAGACCTAAACCCTATTGAGCATCTGTGGGGAATCCTCAAACAGAAGGTGGAGGAGTGCAAGGTCTCTAACATCCACCAGATCCGTGATGTCAATATGGAGGAGGAGTGGAAGAGGACTCCAGTGGCAACTTGTGATTCTGGTGAACTCCATGCCCAAGATGTTATAGGCAGTGCTGGAAAATAATGGTGGCCACACAAAATATTGACACTTTGGGCCCAATTTGGACATTTTCACTTAGGGGTGTACTCACTTTTTTTGCCAGCGGTTTAGACATTAATGGCTTTGTGTTGAGTTATTTTGAGAGGACAGCAAATTTACATTATACAATCTGTACACGCACTACTTTACATTGTAACAAAGTGTAATGTCTTCAGCGTTGTCACATGAAGAGATATAATAAAATATTTACAAAAATGTGAGGGGTGTACTCACTTTTACTGTATGCCAGGCAAGTTAGTAAGAATAAAAGGAAGAAAAAAACAATATGGTTCACTAAAGAGGTAAGTGGGATAGTCTTCTCAGAAATAAATTGCACTAATGATAAGTTAGGGTATCATATTGGTTCTAGTAATGATGGTTCATTTCTAGGATTTCTGGAGACAGAGGTAGCAGAGGAACTGGCTTGTTTATTATTATTATACAGGATATATATAGTGCCAGCAGTTTGCGCAGCGCTTTACAAAAATGAAGTGTGGGAGGGGTTATATAGGAGGGGGAACTTCCCGTTTGTTTTTTATTTGATTACCAATGTCCATTCATCTATAGTTGGCATATAACCCAGTATGTATAGAATATATAGCCTGCTCTGTGCCCCGTGATGTCCGAGAAAGAAAAAAAAAAATGGGCAGACTCGATGGCCTACTCAGTCCTTCTCTGCCGTCATTTTTCTATGTTTAGCAGAGAAACTCAGGGTCTCAAAGTTCTCCAGGGACTGGCAGATGATGTTTAAGTAGAAAATAATCAGGCCCCATTTCTTGCAGAATTCCTCCAACAAAGGGTACTGGTGAGTAAAATGTGTGAGTGATGTTAATTGTAATAATAATAATAATTATTATATTATAAGTAGTAATAATAATAATGTTACAGTGGAAAGTACAGTGGAAAGGTCTTACAAGTTTATGGTGGCTGACAGGACCCAGAACTAGGGACTACTGGTTCTCATTAGTGTGCATCACATCTGCCAGAAAGTGCATCAGGGTTTTGTGTGTCCAAGAAAACTCTGGACATCAAGGACTCATTCACAGAGAATTCCTGATCTTCAGCAACTTCCACTTCTTCCTCATTCTGAGGAATTTACTTTGACACCTAATTTTCCCTCAAAGGGGGAAAAGAGGAAGTGTAGCCTGTCCAACTCTGCAAGCCCAAGTTAAAGCAAAGCATGCTGTAAAGTTAGAATTTAGGTGGGAAGTAGGGGGTGGATGCCCACCCATTTTCTCAGCCATCTGTTTTTACCGCCCTCAGTCACCCATGTGAAAGAAAGAGCCCTAAGGATGGAGGCACACCTTACACTGGCAAGGGAAGGCTGCAGTTTAAAAGAGAAGTACGGCTATAAAAAAAACAAACAAAAAACAAAACAAAACCACACACATTTATACTCTCCTAGGTGGATGCAGCATCAATCAGCTCTGTAGTGAGAACTGAGCGATCACAGACTGCTGAACGCTTGGTTCTCCCCCTTCAGAGAGCCATGACTGTCAGTCAGCGGCTCTCTGCTCTCCTCTCCAGCGCTCACTGGAACCCTGGCTGTGGAGGGGACGAGAGGGGGCTGGCTCGGCGGATTGCTGAGAGTCTGAGCCGGGTGCCGATCCAGGCTTCTGGGCAGACCCAACCATATAGTCGGGATCTTTCCAGAGGCTGGACTGGCTTTGTGACTTCAGCCCGCTGTCTGCTAAAAACAGGTCACAGAAGTGATCTCCTGTGATGCATAGAAGATCCATAGAAGTATAGCCAAAAAATCTTTGGCTATACTCCTCCTTTAAGCCAAAATGTTTGGACTACAGATGTAGAGTAGAGGCACATTTATACTAACAAAGGAAGATTGCAGTTTAAACGTGAATTGTTTGGACCACACATTGATTCCATATAGCTCTCTATATGCTGTGAAAGATTGTTAACGTGTATTATGATCATATGTTTATAAGGTGTAAGGTCTATATACAGTACATGTAAGGTCTATGTAACTACTCTGACACAAAGTGGATTTACTATAAAGCCCTCATAAACATGGGCGTTTTACGCTATGTTTTTGGGCTTTTTACAGCTCTCCAATTCAATGGCCCCCTAAAAACGCTGACGTTTTTGAGCAGTAGAGGGCATCGGCGTTAGTGAGCTGTAATTAGAACACTGGACCGGCTCGTTACGAGGCTGTAGCGTTTTTGACGCTAAACCGGCAAACCGCTCACTAATGCCGTAACAGAGTTAATCAGCGGTTTTAGGTTAAAAAATAGAGGAATTTCTTTCTTTTTCTTTTTAAACGCCTATTAACGCCGATGCAAAATGCCGAAAAAAAAACACGCAGATTGTTCCCTGACGTTGGGCCCGACGTTTTGCCAATTTTTTTTTCATACGCCCGTGTCTATGAGCCCTAAATGTTATAGCATCGTGATTTGTAGATTTTTTTTCTTCATTTTAATGCATGTAGGAAACAGTTTTACCGTTCAGTTTTCAGAAAAGGGTAGTAAAACCAGAGTATAATATGCAAAAGGTTTACAATTTGTACAACATAACAAAACGGAAACATAGGAAACCATACAATGGGATTAACAAGGACTAAAGTTTTTTTTTTGCAATGTGCAATATGAATGGGGGGGATCTGAAAATGGCATGTGTGGAAGGATATCGGAGGGTGGTTTGGGGGGGAAATACAAGTTTATTTAATGGGTAGGATGGGGAGGGGAGGTTGAGAATCTTGAGGGAAAAGAAAAAGAAATTGGATTGAGTCCAGATACACACCCACTTAGGGCTCGTTTACAATTGCTTCAAAACATGGCTGTGGACAAGCTTTTTTAAAGCTCTCTGAACGCCAGTCAAAGCCCTTGTCACTAAATAAAATGGATAGCTTACAGTCCTGTTTACACCTTGTCTATGACAAATCTCAATTGAAGCACCTACAGGCTTTAATTCAGCTGTAATTTTGCTTTGTTTGAGGTATTGCAGGTGTGACATGTCAGCACACACACTGGGCATCTGCCAAGATTCATTGAAGCATCACTGAAGCACCACCGAAGCTTAAAAAAAGCATGTTGAAGCAGTAGGTGCTTTAATGTGCATTGAAGTCAAAGCAAGTGTAAATGAGCCCTTAAAGAGCTCTAAGGTTGCCAAATGGACAGGCATTTATCCACTTTGTCAATTTTGCTTCAATCTTTTTGCGTAGCATGACGGAATTGATGATCGACTTAGTTTCAGCCAAGGAGAGAGTAAGAGATTTCAAGGCTTTGGCAATGGTTTGCTTCGCTGCTGTGAAAACATGTGGTAGTAATCTGAATCGATTTTTTGAACGGCTGGAAGTTTAAAAGCGATGGGGTTTTGTTTTTGTCCAGAATCATACTTGCCAGATCGATGCTGCATCTGTCCGCTGCCAGCACAAACACTGAGAACTGAGCAATCTAACACCGCCGATTGCTCAATTCTCACAGCTCCCTGAGCGGAGAGCTGGTGACTGTCCATCAGCAGCTCTCTGCTCTGCCCCCTGTGCTCACTGGAGCGCTGGGGTGTGTGTGTGTGTGTGTGTGTGTGTGTGTGTGTGTGTGTGCACTATTGGCTTGCTGAGAGGATGAGCTGGGTGCCGGTCCAGGCATGTGGGTGTATCCTGACTTAATTGTCAGGATCATGCTCGAGCCTGGACTGGCTCTGAAGTCGGGAGACAGTGAAGTTCAGCCCGCTATCGGCTGAAAACAGGTCACAGAAGTGAAAAACGAACTGCACTCCTGTGATCCACAGCAGAAGTACAGCAAAACAAGCTTTGGCTGTACTTCTCCTTTAATATTTAAGAGAGCAAACTGAGCTAAGGAGGAATTCGAAGAGTCCAGGAGTTGGGATATCTGAAACACTTACTCCAAAGGACCAATTTGTATTATTTTTATATATAAAAAAAGAAGTTTGTATTTTGTGGTGGTATATACCACAATTTTAGTTATTGTTCAGTTGTTTTATATAAGGAAGCACAGGGATCGCTCTTTGGATGTTTAAGACACTGCAGGCAGTCTCTGCTCTTGCAAGGTCTGGGTACAGTCCCTTCTGGCTTGCTGGCTGTAGCACCACTGCCCCACCAAACTCGTAAGGAACAAGTCAGGGTTAAACAGGAAAAAAGTTCACGAGAGAGGGAGCAATGCTGGGCCACAAAATCTAAAGTGTAAGTTCCTTATGGTAAGATGCAGGAAGCATTCTTAGGGAGGGAAGATTGAAAATGAAAGCGGACATTGTGTATATCCATAGACACCAAGTAGGCATTCTGTTCAGGCCCAAAATATGCCATCCAAAACTTCCAGATGTGGGTGAATCAGACTAAGGTCAGGATTGAGAGTACAGTTCCTTTTGAGAACTATAAAAAAAGTTCTTAGGGTGGAAACAAGAATAGCCCTCTGGGACAGAAGGCCCAGGCATCTTAAAAATGTGGTAAAGCCAAATATCGGCAAAGTGAAAATGACCCCTACCTAGGCAGGGGCTAGAAATGCAGGCTGCAGGTGACTTGTCAGCCAGTTTGGAAGATATCAGTGGTATAAGTGTATTCGCTCTCAGCTGAAGCGTGTGACTTGATGGAATAATGGGAGATTTAAGATCTTTCTTTCTGGGGACAAAGAATACCAAAAGGAGTGAAAAGATGACACATCACTTCTGTTGGTATGATGTCAAAGGTTGTTGCAAAACTGATGGGAACCAAGGAAGGGCGTCTATATAGGGATTTCTTAGAGACGTAGTAGTTTGTGAACGCTTATGTCAAAAGAGTTCTCATCAAGGGGGCTGCAGATTAGTTGATGAACTGATGTACATCAAGACTGCTTGGATGAGGTCACCTACAGCTTCAATTTATTAGGATTAAGCTTTAGTGGACTCTCCCTTGCTTTGGTATTAGGACATAGTGGTTATAGGACCTGTCAGCTGTGGAAGAAAACACACAGTAGGTCTGAGGACCAAACACTTAGAAGTAAAGACATCAGAGGGAGCAATTGAAGAAACTTGTGGACCACAAATTCTGATAACTTAGAAAAGAGGTGCCTGTGATGACAGCATCTGTTGGGCCTAACTCTACATGACCCCAAGGCTATCCAATAATAAACCCGAGACTTCTGCTGTTGAGGAGGGGGGAAAGATTTCTAAGTTTCTTTGTGATGTATCCCAGCAGGTGGCTGTAGAACACTGATAATGCGAAGGAAAGATGCAGAGGAAGCTGTGGGCCTAAAGAAGAGCAGTCTAATTAGTTAAGACCTCATTTAGAAGAATGTGTGCAATAATGAAGATCTCACTTACGAAGAGATACTTATAGGATAGAACAAGTCCAAAGACAAGCAACAAAAATGCTGAAAGGTCTGAGGTATAAAACACTTCAGAAGAGAGAAACTGAAAAAGTAGGTTTCAGTAGAAAAATACAGTTTCTCTGTTTTCTAGCAGAGGTGGTGAGTCAACATTAAGTGCATTTAAACATACTTGGGACGAACACAGATCTATATTCAGACAAAAAACACAAAATGTCAAATACCAAAAGGAGGAAAGGTTATCCTTGAAGTGACTTGTAGAAAAAGCCCAAAGTGTGAAAAAAAAAGGGTCATGAAGAGGCGAGGCTGATGTAGACCCCACTTCCAGAGACAAAGCAAAAGTAAGTTTATGGATTTGGGAATACGGTATGGAAGACATTGGCAGTACAAGGGAGTAGCTGTTCATAAAAATATCCTTGCTGAAGGGTCCAGTGCATCAATGCCAGTGGCCAGTGAGAACGTCTAAGTCCAAGGATCATATTCTTCTATAAAACTTTCATGTTAGAAGACCAAAACTGTATATTTACAGCCGGTGCAGTGGGGTATAGCTCAAGTTGAAAAGCAAAGCTCTTTTGCTTTAGCCTAATGCCCAACCTCTTAGAGGCAGGGCATATACACAGGGGTCTCTAAAATAAAATGGTCTATAATTCTGTGCTTGTCTGTCCATTTGCAAAAATAAACATACAATAAAATGTAGAGAAAATAAAAATCCTGAGCTTAACCACATCAGTACCGGGCACGAAAACCCCCTTCCTGTCCAGGCCATTTTTCAGCTTTCAGTGCTATCACACTTTGAACGACAATTATTCAGTCATGCAACATTGTACCCATATGAAATTTGCGTCCTTTTTTTCACACAAATAGAGCTTTCTTTTGGTGGTATTTAATCACTAGGGTTTTTCAATTTTTTGTGCTATAAATAAAAAAAGATTGACAATTTTTTGAAAAAATGCCTTTTTCTTTGTTTCTGTCATAAAACTTTGCAAATTAGTAATTTTTCTTTGTAAATTTTGGCCAAAATTTATACTGCTACCTATCTTTGGTAAAAATAACCCAAATAAGTGTTTCGACTTTTTACCGGACCTGTCCTTCCCCCAAAAGCACGGGCCATGACTACACCAATTCGAGTCCTAAAAATAAAAGAGA
>BLSH010019025.1:445113-466723 GCA_018402905.1 Glandirana rugosa | reverse complement strand
TTTTATTTTTTTTTTACTAGTAATGGTGGTGATCTGCGATTTTTAGCGGTACTGCGATATTGCAGCGGACATGTCGGAACGTTTTGACACTTTTTTGGGACCATTGGCATTTATACAGCGATCAGTGCTATAAAAATGCACTGATTACTGTGTAAATGCCATTGGCAGTGAAGGGGTTAACCTGCAGGGGGGTATCGCGGCGATTCGCGTTACAGAGCCACTTTGTCGCCGTCATTTGCCGATCAGCCGTCGGCAAGTGGTTAAATGTTCATTTACCCCCAAAAAACAAAAATAAAAAACAGGACTCAGATGTATTGTTACAAGTACGCTAACACAGCTGAAACCATGTTATACCTAAGTGTTTTCAATTAAGAAGGAGAAGAGAAAAAAATCCAAAAGTAAACCTCAGCACAAGGGACAGTATTTACTATTGACGCAATGTGTCTACAAAGCTAGTCCCCTCTTCTGTTATGCTGGTTCAAGCTCTAGTTGAAATCTCCATCCTCAGATCACCACTGCTCCCTTACCCCCACAGAAGTCAATACACCTGAGGGACTGGTCATATGCCCTCTACAAGAGTGCCAACTATTCCTGCCCTGCTGCACACGATGATTACAACGGTGGAGCAGGGGAAGGAATCGGAGAACAAACAATTTCATTAAAGCAGTAGCCAACAGCACAAGGAACACATTTCATTTATGGTATGGTCCCTATGTGCTTTTTGTAGGCTTTAAGCGCTTGCCTCCAACATTCTTTCAAAGAAACTTTAGCCTTTAAATGCCAGTTAACTAGATAATTTAGTATGAAATTCTATACATCCCTGGCGTATGAGACAGGTTCCAAAATGAAGCCCAATATGTGCCATAAAATCATCTACATACTTTCTCAGAGTATTGTTGTTCTGCACCCTTTTGACTTCATCCTCCAGCTGTTGAATTCGTCGGAGAACATACATGTGTTGTTGTAACAAAACACCCAGCCAGAGCTCATCCCAAAGCACAGTAACTCTTCTTAGTTCAGCTACCAACATCTGAACCTGTGGAAGTGTGGAACATTAGAAGGAAAGCAAAGTAATTATAGTGCCTTTGCCGTGATAAATAATTAAGTAAAAATAGTATTTATACAAACCTGCAGAACCATGGTAGGGTTAGCACAAGACAGCTTGTCAACAATTTTACTGTAACAATCTTGCATCATGGCTTGGTCTTCATTCAGAATATTTTTCAATTCCTCTCTATTGCTTTCTTGTGAAGCTGGTAGACTGCCATCATCACATTCCCCACCCATAAGCTCATCATCCTGTATGTTACCCAATAAAGTGGGAATGGCTGATGACAATTTAGTTCCTGTGGTAATAAGCAGAAGTGAGGATGGGCAGAGAAAATTAAAGCACACAAGTCCAACCATTGTGGTATGTTTCCATTGGAATTAAAGAGGGGCTACTACTGTCTACAACTGGCTCAAACAGGTAGTTTAAATATGATTCATCCACTGAATTATCAAAGGAGGAAAAAAAAAAAGGGAGAGACAAAAATTTAATTCTGGAAAGGTTTCCTCCACCTAGTGAGCATCAAAGGCCAGGTCTAAGATGAAATATTTTCTTGGATTAATTTATGGGCAACCATAATTTTTATATCTTCCACATCTTGTGTATAACAGAAAAGCCAGTGTAATATGTAATATTGAATCTTCATTGTTCGATTAGTAAAAATAACAATTACAGTGAATCTGCCAAAGCCAAACCACCTTTGTAAGCAGCTATCATTTTCTGGCCTCCAGACTATTCTATTTCACAGGTGGTGCCCTCACTTGCTATGAATCTGAATGAATGCAACATCACCACCCTGTATATGGTAGAAGACCCCTGTATCAGAAAATGACACAAATTTTCATTGTTGCCCTTATTATCTGTAATCTCATACGGATATCTGATAGTCATAGGCTGCAATTGTCCCATTTAGAAAAATATGCATCTTAAAGGAGAAGAGTGGGATAGCAAAAAAATACATACATACTCTCCTATATGGCTGTAGCATCAGTTCGATGCCGCAGCTGACCCAATGGCTCTGAACCCAAAAACTGAGCGATCACATGACCGCTAAGCTCTTAGTCTTCACTGAGCAGAGAGCAGTGAGTGCCTGTCATTGGCTCTCTGCTCTCCCAGTGCTCACAGGCTGAGCAAGCTGCCAGTTGGGCATCTGGGTGGATCCCGACATTGTTGGGAACCCAGAGGAGCTTGGACCAGCTCTGTGACGTCAGCCTACCATTGGCTGGAATCTGGGTCACAGATATGCAGAAATAAGTGAAGTATGGCCAAAAAAGAGTTTCGGCCATACTTCTCTTTTGGGGGGGGGGCTAGTGTACAGAATGCCAATGTGGTTTACTTTTACCAGGAATATTCTCAAGTATTTTGAAAAAGATGATATTGAGATCACTATATCCATCAGTCATCAGTAAAGGAAAAAACAAAACAAAAAAAAAAAACAAAAAAACAGCTTCACTTCAGTTTCTATTGCTTAGCAGCATGATGTTTCCTACTAAAATAGAGGTAATCTGTAAGGATACTGACCTGAAGACTGGGATTCATTACTCAATGAGATACTTCCCACAATTGCTGGGTAGAGGATGAGGTGAGGAGAGTCATGTGCTACTCGACACAGTAGACTGCAAATACTTTGACGAACATATACCTCAGGATGGTTGAGACGTGAAAAAAGCTGAGGTATTATACCTGCAAAATCACAATATGTGAACATTTGGAGACAGCATTAATCTACAATTTAATGCTTAACATTATCTAGGAAAATAATTTATCACTGTCACAGTGATGCAAACCCTACAGTCGACCATATTTAAACAAACCAGAAACAGGACAGGCTGTTTCAGAGTCATTTCTAAAACATTTACACATCCTATTAAAGACAAGGACCATCTATGCAAATGTTAAAATTGTTCTAAACACAAAGGCTTTTTTCCCCAAACACCTACTTGAATCCTCTATTATTTCAGCACTATGCCTGGCTGCAGCTCTTCTTCCCTCTCTTCCTGGTCTCTAAGAAGTCTGAATGCATCGTGAGCCAAAGGCTCCTGGTGCTGTCAGTCAAATCCTGTGAGGAGGGGGGCAGGGATGAGCCACACTGTGTGTGTCTATGGATGTACACAGCCTAACTCGGGAGCGTGCCTGCACAAGTGCCATTATAGCACATGGCTTGTTATGAAGACACTCGCCGGCGAGGGACCAAAAAAAGATGAGGTAAGGGAAAAGCTGTACAATATCCTTGCACAGAGCAGGTAAGTATAAAGTATTATTACATGGACAGCAACATTATGGCATAATGCAGAATTCTACCCATGTTACCAGTATTTAATATTACTGAATATGTGAGTCAAAATTTTTTTCTGAATGTGTTCAATGTCACTCAAGTCTGTCCCATTATAATTCCTTGCAGTTCCAGTTTTTTGGAACTGTATCCTACAAGTAATTCTCTAGGTTATCTAGTGAGTGGATATGTAGGGGGAAACTGCTGAGGAAAAGCTTCATTCCAACAACTTTAGCAGAAATGCTTGGAAGTTGAAAAAGTGAAAGGTTAAAAACATCCACACATATAAAGAGAGCATTTCTACAGTAGTTTTTTTCACCAAATCAGTTGATTTGTGTAAATTTTACCCCCAAATGTAGTATGCCTCAATGAAAGATTCTGTAAAACTGATGCAACCACCACAGTAAACTGCTGACCACAGCAGTGTCCATGCTGAATTTTTCCCCACTGGCTAAAGATCATGTTGCTTAAAGCCCGCACTACATGGGTCATCTGCTTTCTAGGGGTGAGTACTCGCCTGATCCGCCGATCTTCTGGAAAACCGCACTCCCCACAATCCAGCTGTGGACTGTTCCATCTATGGAGCATGCTGACGTCAGGAACAGTCCCAACCACAACACTACCTGCCTGGAGTTTGCATGTTCTCCCTGCGCCTGCGTGGGTTTCCTTCGGGTTCTCTGATTTACTCCCACACGCCAAAGACATGCTAGTAGGTTAATTGGATCCTGTCTAAATTGGCCCTAGTATGTGTATGTATGAATGTAAGTTAGGGACCTTAGATTGTAAGCTCCTTGAGGGTAGGGACTGACATGAATGTACAATGTATATGTATAGCGCTGTGTAAATTGACAGTGCTATATACGTACCGGAATAAATAAAATAAAATAAGACCGATGGAGCATGGGAGTGCCAGACCGGTCTTGTGCACGAAGGATCAGGTAAGTTAAAACAAGCAGTTAACCTGTGCAGTGCGAGACAGCCCCCACTGGATGGGAACATTTTTTTTTTTTTTTTTTTGCCTGGAGTTCAGCTTTAAAACTACAGTAGGGGTTCTGTCACTTTCCTCTTCTCCTTCTCTCTTTTCTAATTCCAGTTTGTTGGTTACTAATTTCCTCTAAGCAACACCTGCTATTTCTCCAAAACAAAGCAAAGCTAAAGCTGAATTAAAGCCCCTCAAAAGCCCTAGGTGCTTCAAACAAGCTTTGTCAGAGTTCTATAGTGGCTTTGAAGCACCACGACATGGGGTATAATTTTTGAAGTGAAGCCGAAGCAAAGCAAACAAGCTGTAAACAGGACTGTAAGCTAACCATTTTATTTAGTGACATGGGCTTTGGCATTGAGAGCTTTAACAAAGCCTGTCTGAAGCCTTGTTTTGAAGCAAGTGTAAACGAGCCCTTAGACTACTGCTTGATTATGGATTTTATATGATGTCTTTTGTCTGATGTCCTCTTTTATTGTTATGTGTAAAAAAAAAATAATAACATTTATTAAAACTACAGTAGGGGATCTGATCCCCTTGTCTGTGTATCAGTGCATAACTATGTACAAGTTACTAGATAAGGTATCCTTTAAAGAGGTACCTCTCCAGGGAGCAGTGGGTGTGGTCTCCAGGCCCTGTTCCAAGTACTGTCTAAGCTCTCCAGCATGTTTAACTAGCAGTCTGAGAAGTCGAAGTGTGGCCATGACTATAGCATCATCTGTGCTTTGCTTGGAAGGAAAATTTAACTGCAGACGAGGGTCATCTTCATCCAATGAAACCTAGGTTGTAAAAAAAAAAAATAATTCAAAGCCCAAATCTAGGCGGTACAATCCCAAAAAAAAAAAAAGAACTTGAAAGACAAGTCACATACCCTTCCAGCATTCAGTTTCAAGAATGTGAAATATGCACTGCAGGATAATTTATAGAGGCTGAAAATCCGGTCCACAACTTTCCTCCAAAGTTTGATGAGACCCTCTGAAGCTGCTTCATCAAGTTCTGCTAGCCATGGACAACAGGTCAATAGCTGCCTCCAAATCACATCTACAGTGTCATTTTCATTGTTGCCCTCATTCTCTGTAATTTGAAGTGACATGTCCTCATCCTAAAGATAAACACAAAATGAGGTTAGAAAAAAAAACAAAAAAAAAACAAAAAAAAAAACAGACATTTAAGGACCATTTACATTTTTTTTAAATTGAATGGCCAGAGTGTAACAGGGACATGGTATATAGGATTTCTGCACTCACTGTAAAAGGTTTTTCTTGGACTTCTCAGAGACACACAGAAGTCTTTTACCTTCCTTCGGTTGATACCAATGACTATAGCGGTACTGGATGCAGGCAAACACAAAGAAAGGAAGCCAGCCCAGGATAACATATAGCATACTTCAAATTTATATTAAGCGGTACTGACAGCATTGTCAAAAACAGAGGGGTGGGATCCATGTCCCTCAATAGACTCCAAGAAAAGTATTTTATGAATAAAAAAAAAAAAATCCTATTTTCTTCAATATCCACAGAGGGACAGAGAAGTCTTTCGCCTCCAGGATGTCTTTTTAGATGTTTTCTTTGTCCAACTAAGGGAGAGATACAGAAAAAAAAAAATACACACACTTAAGAGGTCAAAGAAAAACAAAGCACTGGGGACTGCCTGCAGCTCAGATTACTGAAGGACCTTGCGCTCCATACTGGCATCAGATGAGACCACAAAATCCACCTGGGAAGACCTTAAGAGACTATGTGAACAAAGGACCATGCTGCAGCCTTGCAAATGAAACAGTTGTGGGATACCAAAAAGCCCAAGAAACATTTACAGGTCTAGTAGAGTGGTGGAACCCAATCCTTTAGACCAGGAATCTCCAAACTATGGCCCTCCAGCTGTTGCGGAACTACACGTCCCATGAGGCATTGTAAAACTCGGACATTCACAGGCATGATTAGAATTGTAGTTCCTGAACAACTGGAGGGCAATAGTTTGGAGACCCCTGCTTTAGACCATAAGCTTTAACCACTTCCCACCAGTGTCACCTATCAGTGCCGCCTATCAGTGCTGCATACAAGTACCTCATCAGTGCCCATCAGTGAAGGAGAAAACTTACATATTTACAAAATTTTGTAACAGAAGAAAAAGAAAAACTTTAATTTTTTTTCAAAATTTTCGGTCTTTTCTTTGTAGCGCAAAAAATAAAAACCCCAGAGGTGATCAAATACCACCAAAAGAAAGCTCTATTTGTGGGGGAAAAAATGATAAAAATGTTGTTTTGGTACAGTGTTACATGACCGCGCAATTGTCATTCAAAATGCGACAGCGCTGAAAGCTGAAAATTGGTCTGGGCAGGAAGGGGGGAACGTGCCGGGTATTCTAGTGGTTAATAATGGATCTCTGAGCCAGCTAAAGATGGTGAAATGAGAAGCCGGTGTATTCTTACTGGTACAATCCAGGTAGCCAAAAAGAGAACCAGTCTTTCAGAAAGAGGCAGTGGCTGAGAGAAACTGTCAGAACCCAAAAGAAATCCAGACAATAGAGAAACAATTATTTTGAACTGGAGCTGGAGAGAACAATGTCCTGCTAAAGCTAAAAAAGCAATGAGGATGTCCCATGCCTCAACACCATCATGTCCTTATGCGAAACCATGCAGGATAAGCCTGTCAGTTTAGATATTGTGTTCACAGAGTTAATGGCTACAAGGAATACCACCTTGTAGGTTAGAGTAGAAAGCAATGCCTCTGTTGGGTTCTGCCAGAAGTCTCCCAAGGTTGGAGTAACACTTCAGTCTGGACCAATCTATAACAGTGAGGATCACCAGAATGCCCTCCATCTTAATCCTATGCAACAGGAAGAGGTTTTAGATTATACATCAGTGTACTGATGATATGTGATACTATCCTAATCTACTGTTTGTGTTGGACTTATCACAACATCAACTCCTACTGGCAGATCTCAGTTTGTAGTTTAAGCTGGAGGTCAGCCTGTGATACAGACCCTAAAACATGTACACGTGTAGGGACCATTACCCCGGGGTCCAGATATTGCTGACGGTGGAACACTACCTGCCAATTGTCTATGCCTGGTATGTACATGGTGGAACGTCAAAATCTGACCAGGACCGGATCTGATCTACCCTACTTTTGCTGTAACAAATGTGCTGGTTGCTCTCTGATGGTTGATGTATGCCACTTCCATGATTTTGTTCAATGGATCTATCTGGTTTTGATAACCCTCAAGCAGGGTGGCCTAACTCTTCAAAGATAGTCAAATTGCCCAAAGTTACAGGACGTTGAACAGGAAAGGAGACTGCTTCGTCAACCAAGTGCACTGACAAGAGGCTACCATCGCAACCAGAACTCTCATGCAAAAGTGGAGAGTCAGAAAACTACTGGACTGGAGAACCTGAATCCTGTGAACAGTCTGCTCTGTGCCGTATTCGAGCCCAGACTCAGATACTCCGATAAATCTTTCCACCAATCATTTCTCAAGGTTCAGGATCCACCTAAACTGTTGTAGGGTCTAGACAGGCAAGCCTAAAGCCAGATACACACTACTAGTTTTTTTTCCTTTAACACAGTAGGGCTGAAGAAAAAAAAAACCTGACAGCTCAGGAGTAGCCGTTGTACTAACTATGCGATGTTAGTACAACAATCTCCCCTGCTGTGCTATTGTATTCTGACAGACCCATCAGAACACTCAGGTCCGCGCTCTCAGCCATTGGGAGCTGATCGGCAGACCTTTATCTGTCATGCCCCTTCGTCGGACCGTCTGCAGTACACACAGGCTGAATGTCGGCTAGTTTCTATTGAACATGCTGATGCTGACCGGCATTCGGCCTATGTGTAATAAACTTTAGTTGTCCGTTAGAGCCTTTGCAGACTAGGTAAGGGGTAATGGGGATGCCAGGAGAGCCAAGCAAGGCTATTACAGGTGCAGATAAGAGACCGAAGGGCAACAAACTGGTAGTGTAGGGGGGCCACAGCAAAGTATAGGAAATTATGATATACAGAAAAGATCGGGACATGCTGCATCCTTGATGTCCACAGAAGAGGGTCTCTCCCTGGTGAAGGGAAGCAATGACACAATTTGTAGGATTTCTAAGTTTGAATTAAGGCTATTTTCTTCCAAATCCACTGAGGGACACAAGATGTCTTACACCTACAGGATATCCAAGATGGGGCAGATAAACCTTTGGGTTTGAGAACTATAAACAGGGAGTGAAAACTCTGCTGGGTGAGACTACTGTTATACTTTGCCTGATTTTCCTGCCACATCATATTTGAACCTTTGTTGAAGTAAGCAAGTTCTGCTGCAGTTTAAAGTGTGTTTAGTGCGGTTAAAGAGCCGTGCCTGTGTAAGGAAATTTGAAGACAAAGCCTGTACTTTTGCTTTTATTCTGAAAGTAAAGTGGACTTTTAGTTTATAGGTGTTTGCTTTACCTGTTTCCCCTCCGATCCTGACAAAACGCACACAAATTTTAGTTTGTATTTAACCCTTTCATTCACTTTCACACCTAAATTTATCTTAATGAAATAGCTGATTGAAGTTACAAGCAAATCTTAACCCTCAAAAGAAAAGCACCCCCCAACTCCATAAAGATCATTCCCCCACCCCATTTACCCCTTTTGTCAATTAAAAGGTTTGGTCCTACCCCCCTGCACGTCATTTGCCTAGGCAAATGACGTGCACTGTGCTCATTGTACCTCCTGGGATGTGCACATCACATGACCCAGGTGGAATAGTCTTCCATCCACAAAGGAGGAGGGGGGTGTGTATCATCGGGATGCCCTTCAGCTGAACCAAAAGAGTCAGCAGCCTCTACGTGACGTCATGAAGAACATGGGGGCAAGGGATCTGATCAGTGGAAGAAAAGAGGATCTCAGCAGGACAGTGCTGAAGCCACTAGGTGAGTGGGTATCTGAACTGTGCAGAGACTGTAACCAGATAAGCAGGGGTAGAAGATCCACTTTGATTTCGAAAAAATAAATTAAACATATAAAACTTAGTCAATACAGTAGACCTTTACAAACATCACACGTTCACCATCAGATGACACTATGATAAAAATGATTCTGAAAAACTGAGCAACATAATTACAGTATGGATCACTCAAAGTACATTTGTTCACTCTTCAGTGGGGGGTTGCCAATGGCGGTCACTTTACTTTAACATTGAATCTTAAGATTACTTATTTGTGATTTACTCTGGATCCGTGGAAGTCTGAGACTTGTGGAATCAACTTTAATTCCTTGGGATACTGTTGAAATCCCCAATATAGGTTTATCAAGTCTTGTGGGCACAAAGTGCCAAGCATTCCAGTAGATTTTGGGAGGTGGACATGGTTTTAACATATGTGTTATGTCTGAGGTGGTACCATTATATGTGTTTAATTTTTTTCAATAAATGCAATTTTTTTTTTTTTTTTTAAACATATAATTTTTATTTATTTAAGTTGCATTACATGCAACATAAATCAAACGTTGTCATATTGGTATTGCTCATGTCGATTTAAATTAAACGTCATTTCTATATTAGCATCACATGAATGTATTAGATTACATATATAGTTCGCTTAACATGTTTACTTTTACAGGTAGGTACCTGATATGTTATGTCATTCATGCATGTTTTATATTGTCTCTTTCAACACATTGCGTTTGAAGGATATAAAAGAGGGGGGAAGGATTAAGAAGGAAGTAAAAGAGAGGAGGGGGAGAGTAGGGATACGAGGGAGAGGAAGGAGGGGTGGGAGAAAGGGGAGAAAAAAAAAAAAAAGAAGGGGGGGGTAGATGGAGGGCAGTGGTTTTCCCACGGTTATACTAGAGTGTATGTGGGTGTATAGGTTGAGCCTAATGTGTTGGGCTTCTGAATTGGAGTGAAGAGGGGGTGGGCTTACCACCAACAACCCTCTTCCTTCCTCTTATTGTGTTGGCTCAACTCAGTTGATTAGGCATTAAGGATCGGTAAGCATCCGAATTGCGAAAGTCAGTCCACTTCGACCAAGTCCTAGAGAATTGGGGTATTTTGTCTTGTTCAATGTGGATTAGTTCTTCCATACTCTCAACAAATAAATGCAATTTTTAATTGATCCAGCAAGCCATATGTACATTTATATAGCAAGAATGGTTAGAGCTTAAATCAAGTTTTTCATTTTAGTTTTTAATTGACTCTTTCATCGGTAGCTACCATTCTTATTTAACCTTTTCTCCTCCCATATTGAAATTAGGAATGAGGATAAGTGTGCTTAAGTACCTTATAGCTCTTCTTATTAGAGTATTAGTCCACAAACACAAGGTTAACATTTCCCTCCACACAGTTATTTTGTAAATACTCTAACAAACCTGTATTCCAGCTGGCCGACACATTGCCTGGCCCAAGATGCCATATATCTTCTCTTTGTCTTCATCAGACACATTATCTGGCAGTAGGCTTTGCATCTCTAATTTTTCACACTGTAATAATTTCACACCTTCCCCTTGACTGAAGGAAAAAAACAGTATGGTAAGTACTTTGTTACATAAAACTCAGATAAGCACATTGATCAACTGACTGCTTATATACTTACGTGATATATACTATTTATGTGATTCTTAATATGCCCATAGTTCCAGTTCCATTTTATTTGGGCTTTCTGATAATTGGTGCCAAACACAAATTTTAACTATGTCAATTTTCAATCAGTTGTTAATCCAATAAAGTTTCCTAAAAATCACTGTTGGTTGCGCTTTCATCACACACACACACACACACACACACACACACACACACACACACACACACACACACACACACACACACACACACACACACACACACACACACACACACACACACACACACCCCCATGTAGGGGTTCTCAAAGCATACTCACCCACACAGCAAATCCAGCACTGTCCCGTTGTGATGCGCTGTTTCGGGCGTCACAGAGCATGTCCCATACAGACATTGTGGTCCTCTTCAGCTTGGTGACTCTTCCGGGTGCAAGCAGCCAACTCCAATGATGAGCTGGACCTGCCCCCCAGCCCCACTGTGTGCCAATCCTGCAGTCTCCTAGGATATGTGATGTAAGTATCCCAAGAGGTTGCAGGACCAGGCACACATCATTATGGCCTAGACCAGAATGGCAGCAGGGGCAGGGCTAAAAATTTAAAATAGAAAAAAAAAAAAGGGAAAAATATCCCAGCTATTCTGCTTGGGAAAGGAGGAATGTTTAAAGCAGCGCCCTTTTGGGAGTGGAGTACCTCTTTAACTTGAGCTCCATGTGAATTCTACCATAAAACATGTGCCCAGGAAATGCTCCCTCACAAAACCACATTTCCCCATGCCTTCTCCCCTTAAACATTAAGCATGTACAAAAGAAAATAAAAATTACATGATTTCAATTGACATGCCATAAATGCTTGTGCACTCCTCGGACATGACAACACAACATTTTCAGGTCTGAATGTATAAGCACATGTGACATGTGTCAACTATTCCAACTTCATTTTTAAATCACAATGAACACAGATGCTCTTCCAATCACCCTCAACATCTCTATAACCCCTCCTTGTATACAGGCAGAGACCACAGGATTTCTGGCAAAAAATCAAGAGGTATTTTTTTGCACTTATTGAACATATACAACACTTTCAATGGTATATTAAGCAGTCCAAAAGAGGGCAAATAATAACGTTTATTTAAGAGTTTATATACACTTCATAGCAGATCTCTGGGGAAGGAACTTATAATAATGTGCAAGTATATACAGAGTACTTGCACATTACCCTCTGGGTTTGTCCTGTTCCCCCAGATGCAGTTCTGTGCTCTTCTGCCATTTCACCGATGTAATGTTCTTGGATACCTCTCCCATTCAAATAATTTTTCACTTTAAGGCTGGCCAGTCAAACATTCATAAGACCTAGTCAATGGATTTCTATGTAGACCAGCATAAGCTATTAATCCTCAAACAAGTAGTACATTTCAAATACTTAAGATAAAATTAAGCACCACTTACCTAGCGTTATCTACCACCTTTCTTCCCCATCTATAAGCCCAGCTAGCCAATGCAGCCCAAGACTTTGCCACTTCAGGTGCTTGCACAGATGACAAGTGGTATAGCTGGCCCAGAATGAAGTCAGGCTCACCTACTCCGATGTTCACTAATGTATACAAAACAGTACACAATCATATGTACAGTCAATTACCTGAAATAACTGGATCAAAAAAGTAAATTCTATAAACCTTTAGAATAATAAAAAAAAAAAAATATATATATATATATACACACACACACAAAAACAAAACAAAAAAAAAAAACACAACACAATGATTTCACAACCATGTTACCTGTAGATTCGCTTTCAATACGTAGATACTCCTCGTCCACAGCATTTACAGGTGGCAGATCAATTAACGTGTGTACATTTTTTCCCAGTGTAGAAAGGTTGGAAAGGTTTGATTGCTGGCGCACCCTGTATACTTGTTTCATCTGGCCTGATATTTCCTTCCAATCAGCTTGGATCCATTTTGCCAGTGTGAGGATAGATTTGGCCACAGAATACTCTGCTTTTGCAGACTTGCAGAAGGTGATAGCACAAGAACTTAGCATTTCCATGGCATGAGCAGACTGACCTGTATAGAGACACATGTAAATTATTGATTCTTTCAATGGACTCTTCAGTCCAGAAAACGTCAAGACCAATTTCAAACAAAATGATTTTTTGCTTTGGGAAAAGTTAGAAAGAATTAGAGCCTCTGATAGGTTATATTGATGTCTGCATGCCTATTGAGGATATTTGCCTCACATTCAGCAAGGACAGCAATGAATGTGAGCTCTCCCCAACAAAGACACAAAAAGAAACAAAACACAAAATTTGTACACATTGTACATTATTTTGTTTTCTGAGATTCCATTGGGGAACATAAGATGATGCAACCTGCAGATTATACTGCTGCACATTGGTGGACTGCACACAAAATGTAGGCAAGCCCAGCATAACCCCTCCCACTGCCAGCATGCCTTAATATTGCAATACGATTATAAAGACTGAGGGGTGGGACTTGTGTGCCTTAATGGACTCCACCAAAATCATTTTTATAGTGAGGGCCACACACATATTGGACATTGTGATTTTTGCACACTGGGAATCATTCTATTTTGGGACTTTGCAGATATTTTTATATATTAGCCGTTTGTTGCACTAGTCACTTCATATGCATGATTTTTGTGGTTTATTGTAATTATTGTGTGGTTCACAATATTCAACAAAAATGGGATCAGTGATTGTGCTGTCTTTTCATATTTATTCAGAGTCAGGATAAGAGAATTTGAAATGGCCCTCCCTTAAAACGTGGATTTGTACAACCAGGCTGTCGAAGTCTGTGACCAAGAAGCAAGATGAAAGATCAAACCTTGTGATAGCAGATCTTGGTGATCTCAGACTACATAGGGTTAGCTAAAAGATGAATGAGGCTGGTGTACCCCATACTCTGAAGCAGTCCCACACTATGCGGTAATCCCGAGCTGCAGTGCATCCGGAAAGCATTCACAGCGCTTCACTTTTTCCACATTTATGTTACAGCCTGATTCCAAAATGGATTAAATTCATTATTTTCTTAAAAATTCTACAAATGCTTCATGACAACGTGAAAGGTTTGTTTGAAATCTTTGCAAATTTATAGTTAGTTACATGGGAGGTAAGGTTGCATAAAAACAATAGTCCATTCAGTTCAACCTGTGTTGGTGTATATCTGTCGGTGTCAATAATCATTTCCCATATCCCTGTGTATTTTGTTCATTAAGATGCACGTCCAGGGGTCTTTTATGAATACTCCCTGCAGACACCACCAATTGTGGACGCGAGTTCCACATCTTTATCGCCCTTTATAGACAGTGAAAAACTGCCTGCGCAGCTTAAGGTTATACCTCTTCTCCTCCAATATCATTGTGTGGCCCCATGTCCTCTTACACTTCTTGAGACTGAATAGTATTTTTCCTACGCTGGGATCACAATTAAGGTATTTGTAAATTGCAATCATATCCCCTCTCAAACATCTCTTCTCCAGCGAGAATTTAGTGTTTGTAGTTGTTACTAGTAAGTGAGGTCCTTCAATACCCGTATTCATTTAGTTGCCCTTCTTTGGACTCTTTCCAGCACATCCCTTCTGAGGACAAATGACCAGAACTGGACAGAATACTCCAGATGTGGCCTTACCAAAGTTTTATAAAGTGGCAGGATTGTATAGTTTTATCTCTGGAATATGTCCCCTTTTTTATGCAAGCTAATATTCTGTGGGCTTTGCTAGCTTCAGCTTCACATTGCATGGTATTGCTCAGTCTGTCTTCTGCTAGTACCCCTAAATCTTTTGCCATCCTTGATTCCCACAGAGGTTATCCCCCTACTAGTGAGTAGTTTGTGTTTTAGACCCCAAGTGCATTACCTTACATTTCTCCACATTAAACCTCATTTGCCATGTAGTTGCCTACACTATTATTTTGTTCAGGTCTTTTTGTAAAATTTTTATATCTTGCTGTGGAGCCATTTATACCAACCTCTATAATGTTTATGAATAAATTAAACAGAATTGGTCCCAAGACAGAGCCTTGGGGTACCCCACTTACCACTTTAGACCAGTCTGAGTACACGTTATTTATCACTACTCTTTGGACGCGCCCTTGTAACCAGTTTTCTATCCAAGAACAAACCTCATGGTCCAATGCGAACAGACCTCAACTTGTAGATTAAGAGTCTATGGTGAACTGTATTGCAAAATCCAGATATAGCACATCTATAGGCCTCCTCCTATCTAGATGGCAGCCCACTTCCTCATAGAATGTTAACAGATTGGTCTGCAAGAACGACCCTTCGTAAACCCATGCTGGTTACTACTAAATGATACTGTTATCTTCAACAAATTCCTGGATATAGTTCCTAATCATCCCCTCCAATAATTTACCTACTTTTGATATTAGGCTGACTGGCCTGTAGTTTGCAGGAATATGTCTCTGCCCTTTTTTTGAATATTGGTACCACAATGGCTTTTCTCCAATCAGCTGGTACCAATCCTGTCAGTATGGTGTCCACAAGGATTGGGAATAATGCTCTGGCTATAACCGGAGTTCTTTGAGGACTCTCGGTCTCGGTCGGTATATCTCTCCTTTTCCTGTGTAAAAATTGAGGAGAAGAAAGTATTTAGTACAGTTGCCCTTCTCTGTGTCATCTGTAACCATCCTCCCATTGTTTTGTATGTGGGCAATGTGCACGGAATTCGCTTTTTTACTTTTAATACCTAAAAAAAAAAATCTTTGGGATTCTTTTTACTCTTCTCTGATATGTGTCTCTCGTAGTCTTTTTGCCACACCGATTGCATTCCTAGTGTTGGAATGCTGACAATGCCCCTTTCGCTTTATATTTTTAAAAGGCCATTTTTTCCCTTTAATAAGACTTTTTACATTACGATTTAGCCACCAGGTTTAACCTTTGCTCTTCTATATTTATTACTCATTGGAAAGCAGTGTGCAATACCTTTCTTTAAGATGTTCCTAAACCATTCCCATTTTTCTTCCATGTTCAATGTTTCTAGGATTTGGTCCCAATTGATGTCTTGTAGTATTAAACGCATTTCAGAAAAGTTTGCCGTTTAAAATTTAGAGGAGATATATCCTCCTGCTCCCCTTCCTATGCTTTATGCTAAATGTGATCATCCCGTGATTGCTAGATTCCAAGTTGTTCCATATTGCCACATCTGAGATCAGACTTGGATTGTAATAAATCTAGCAATACACCCTTTCTAGTCAGGGAATCCACCATTTGGGACACGAAGTTGTCCTGTAAAACATTCATGAAATGACGGGCCTTTAAGGAGTAAGCTGTCCCCTCTGCCCAGTCAATATCAGGATAAATGATGTCCCCCATCAGGATGACATTTCCTTGCCTTGCTGCCATTTCTAACTGTGATAGGAGGTCCAACTCCTCCTCCTTCAAGTTGGGGGGCCTATAACATACCCACAATATTACTTTACCACTTACTACTTCTCTTTTGAGTTCTACCCACACTGATTCCACCTCTCCCTTTGTCCCATTCACTCCTCTCTAACACCCTTACATATTTTTTTATATATAGACATCTCTCCCCCTCTTCAACCTTCCCTGTCCTTCCAATACAAGGAATACCCCTGGATATTTGCCAGGCAGTCATGTGGAAAAAAACAAAAAAAAATGCACATGAATATACAGTATCTCACGAGTACACCCTTCACATTTTTGTAAATATTTTATTACTGTATATACTCGGGTATACCCGAGTCAGTGTCTGTGGGTGATCAGTAGTTTCACATTAAACAGAGCCGTGCTGCTTCTAAGAGCCGTTCTGTGCTTGTAACTGTGACTAATCACATTGGAATGTAGAGAATGCTGATAGAGGTGTCAGATTTTCAGCTTGATGTTGGCAGGTGGGTGGGACAAGCTGATGTTAGCTGTTCAGTCCCGCCCACCTCCTGATCTCAGGGAAGAGCTGCAGCTCTCTCTCAGCATTCTCTACATTCCAATGTGATTAGTCACAGTTACAAGCACAGAAAAGTAGGGGGGGTCGGCTTATACACGGGTCGACTTATACACGAGTATATACGGTATATCTTTTCATGTGACAACACTGAAAAATGACACTTTGCTACAATGTAAAGTAGTGAACGTACAGCTTGTATAAGTTTAAATTTGCTGTCCCCTCAAAATAATTCAAACACACAGCCATTAATGTCTAAACCGCTGGCAACAAAAGTGAGTACACCTTTATGTGAAAATGTCCAAAGTGTCAATATTTTGTGTGGCCACCATGTTTTTCCAGCACTGCCTTAACCCACTTGGGCATGGAGTTCACCAGAGCTTCACAGATTGCCACTGGAGTCCTCTCCCACTCCTCCACGATGACATTACGGAGCTGGTGGATGTTAGAGACCTTGCGCTTTTTCGCCTTCCAATTGAGTATGCCCCACAGATGCTCAATAGGGTTTAGGTCTGGAGACATGATTGGCCAGTCCATCACCTTTACCCTCAGCTTCTTTAGCAAAGCAGTGGTCATCTTGGAGGTGTGTTTGGGGTCGTTCTGTAGTAATACTGCCCTGTATTTCCAGTCTCTGAAGGGAGGGGATGATGCTCTGCTTTAGTATGTCACAGTACATGTTGGCATTCATGGTTCCCTAAATGAACTGTAGCTCCCCAGTGCTGGCAGCACTCATGCAATCCCACCACCATGCTTGACTGTAGGCAAGACACACTTGTCTTTGTACTCCTCACCTGGTTGCCGCCACACACGCTTGACACCATCTGAACCAAATAAGTTTATTGTGGTCTCATCTCATCAGACCACAGGGCATTGTTCCAGTAATCCATATCCTTAGTCTGCTTGTCTTCAGCAAACTGTTTGCGGGCTTTCTTGTGCATCGTCTTTAGAAGAGGCTTCCTTTTGGAACGACAGCCATGCAGACCAATTTGATGCAGTGTGTGGTGTATGGTCTGAGCACTGACAGGCTGACCCCCCACCCCTTCAACCTCTGCAGCAATGCTGGAAGCACTCATAAGGCTATTTCCCAAAGACAACCTCTGGATATGACACAGAGCACATGCACTCAACTTCGTTGTTCAACCATAGCGAGGCCTGTTCTGAGTGAAACCCGTCATGTTAAACCGCTGTACGGTCTTGGCCACCGTGCTACAGAGCTCAGTTTCAGGGTCTTGGCAATCTTCTTATAGCCTAGGCCATCTTTAGTAGACCAACAATTCTTTTTTTCAAATCCTCAGAGTTCTTTGCCATGAGGTGCCATATTGAACTTCTAGTGACCAGTATGAGAAAGAGCGATAACACCAAATTTAACACACCTGTTCCCCATTCACACCTGAGACCTTGTAACACTAACAAGTCAAATGACACTGGGGAGGGAAAATGGCTAATTGGGCCAAATTTAGACATTTTCACGTAGGGGTGTACTTACTTTTGTTGCCAGCGGTTTAGACATTAATGGCTGTGTTGAGTTATTTTGAGGGGACAGCAAATTTACACGGTTGTACACCCACTACTTTACATTGTAGCAAAGTGTAATTTCTTCAATGTTGTCACATGAAAAGATATAATAAAATATTTAAAAAAATGTGAGGTGGTGTACTCACTTTTGTGAAATACTGTATTCACAGCCTTTGCTCAATACTTTGATGAAACACCTTTGGCACCAATTACAGCTTTGAGTCTTTTTGAGTATGATGCTACAAGCTTGGCACACCTATTTTTGGGCACTGCCATTTTCAGATCTCTCCAGAGATGTTCAATCGGGTTCAAATCTGGGCTCTGGCTGGGCCTCTCAAGGACAATCACAGAGTTGTCCCGTAGCCACTGCTTTTTTATCTTGGCTGTGTGCTTCGGGTCGTGCTCTGGAGCAGGTTTTCATCAAAGATGTGTCTGTACTTTGCTGCATTCATCTTTCCCTTTATCCAGACTAGTCTCCCAGTTCCTGCCTCTGAAAAACATCCCCAGAGCATGATGCTGCCACCACCATGCTTCACTGTAGGGCTGGTATTGGCCAGGTGATGAGTGGGGCCTGGTTTCCTCTTGACATGACGCTTGCTATTTAGGCCAAAGAGTTCAATCTTTGTTTCCTCAGACAATAGAATTTTGTTTCTCATGGTCAGAGTCCTTCAGGTGCCTTTTGGCAAACTGCAGTTGGGCTGTCGGGGGCCGCATCGCACAGATATTTAAGCCCCTGGACAAGCTGTTCAGCAAGTTCCATGCAGGCAGGGGGAACCTTAGCATTGCTCATTTCGCTGTGTAACAGCTTCGCTCATTCAGTGAGCGTCTGACAGAGCAGAGGCCACAACAGGCCGCATGGCCGACCCTGCCAGAACAAACATGGATCGGACGATGGCCTCAGCCTTCCTGTCAGCCGGGTCCTTAAAGGACGGCGTGCCCTCCACCGGGATCGTGGTTGCCTTGTTCAGGCGAGACACAGGGGGATCAACCATGGGGGTGATGCCCACTTTTTTACCAGGTTGTCCTCAAAGGGATAGTGCTCAGAGAAACGCTTGGGTATGGGAAGGGAGCTCTGAGGCCGTTCCCAGTCTCTGTAGACAAACTTATCCAGGTAAGACACATAGGGGAAAACCTTAACCACGCGGGCCGGTTTATGTGACCCAAAGGGGACGGGCACCTTTTGCGAAGGTCCCGCCATATCGTCCAGCTTCAGGATTTCACGCACAGCTGTGATCAGGGCACTGACTAGTGCCTTCTCGTGCGCAGCAGTGGCCGCCGCAGATTTCTCCTCACTATCAGTAGAATCCGGGGCCTCGCAATCTGACAGCTCAAGGGGGGATCCCCATCATAGTGGAGCCCCCGTCAGGGTCCGAGTCCTCCCCAGAGGAGGGGGGGGGGGTAGGGGCCACTTTCTCGCCACCTTACGCCCACATGCTGTCTCTACCCGGGAGACAAAGGACTCCAGGACCGCCGACAGAGCGTCAATAGGGATCGCAGTCCCTGAGGCGCTGGCTGCAACCACGGAGAGGTCTAGTGGGGAAGCACCCGCATCAGCTGCCATTGCGTCACCCAGCCTGGTAACAAGCCACCTGACTGAGGCCTAGGTACCAGGAGACCAAGCACCCCCCCAAAACGCTGCGCAGGACTTACTGCAGGAGGGTAACCCCGGAGGGACTCACCACCTGCCCGCTTACCTGTCCAGGAGAGGAGCCATGCCTGCTGCTGTCCGCCGCTGCCTTGCCCGCCCATCCTCCACGCTTGTTGCTGCTGCTACTGCTGCTATTCCACAGGAGAGCTCTCCGTGCTGTGGGGGGTAAAAACGGCGCCAGAAGCCACAGGAACCTCCCTCCACACACACAGGTTGGCACACGTGTATAGACCACAAGAAAATGGCCGCTGATGCATACTAGGGGCCAAAACCGCAGCCAGGAATGCCGCGGCTCCACCAAAATGGCTGCCGGGCGCCCTAGAGGCCAAACCATGCGTCCGGCCACAAGAAAAAGGGGGCCGGACAACAGCAAAATGGCTGCCGATCAATCTCCGACCACACAGTTTGCTCCAGCAGCTTGAGGCAAGGAGGAGGGGGACAGCTAAGGCCCTAGACACCCCCCTGGGAACACCGGAGGGGGGGGCACAGCAACAGCGCAGGACCAGAGGGATTGGGTGGGGGGTGAAGCGAAGGATGTGGGGGACCAACCCACCAGCTTAACACTCCAGAGGGGAACCTGCCTGCTCCCCCCCCAGATCCTACTGGGAGGGGGGCGTACTTACCCATTCAGTCGGGCGGAGCGGGTATCCCAGCCGTGACAGATCTGCCTCACCCATCAGGCCGGGGGGAGCTATCGGCCAGGGTAACACTGACACGGACTCAGGAGCCCAGTCATATGTGCACCGGCGGGATGTTTAACCTGCAGGGCCACCCTGTCCGGTCCGGGGCCCATCGCAGCCGACCCAGCGCGGAGCTAAGGTCTGCACACGCTCGATGGCCGGCTGGGGAGACTACCTGGATCTAAAACCCAGCCCGGCGTGGCTACTTGATAGCAGTCTTCACCTGTTAGGCTGTCCTCCAGGACAGCCGAAGTGGACCAAGAGAGGTACCACAGATCCCAACAGGGACCCAGGTCTACTCCTTGCACTAGGTAGAAAAAAACTGAGCTAGCAGTAGCAGGGCGGAGGGTTATCTGTCAGTGGGGACTGCCCCCTGGGAGGCACTGTGTCGGTCTGTTCTTTTGCTGTTAGAACTGCCTGTTCTGCCTAGTCACTCCTGAAGAGAGGGCAGTATAACCCACTTGCCCATGAAGCTGCTGTGCCCGTCAATGAACGAAAGAGAAATTGGACGGCTTTTAAAGTGGTTACCATCAATCCCAACACTCCACAGGGAAGACAGACATTAGAATTATAGTTCTACTGTACGAATTACTACTACTATAGCAGTTCCATTAACTTTTCAAAGGTTAGTAAGACCCTGGCTTGAAAAGATATCTAGGCAAAGGCTCAGATACTCCTTATGTGATGGAATCAGATGACTTCTGGAAGTTCAGCATCCATCCAAAGTCCTCCTTTAACGTCCTTATCATGACTGACACATAGTAGTTCAAGAACTCTGCTACCGTAGCAGCAGATTGTCCAGGGATCCAATCACTGAAATACCTCTGAGAAGAAGGCAACCCTGAACTGTTGCAAGGACCTTTGTGAATATTCTTGGGACAAAGAAGGCCCACAAACTGTTAGTGGTTTTGCCTATGCAAAAAAAAAAAAAAAAAAATTAAGATTACAGACAGAAGGGACACCTCACAACCCTAACTACCATTGGTGAAATTTTCGG
>BLSH010019025.1:422999-436283 GCA_018402905.1 Glandirana rugosa | reverse complement strand
AACCAAGTCAACATACGCATAAACGACATAATCAACAACGAGCCAGATCTGCCCTTGTTGACTATGCCGGCCGTGGCAGAATTGTCCGTGAAGAATATTACAGCTTTTCCTGTCCATTCTACCCCCCAAGTAACTGCAGCTGCCACAATCGGGTAAATCTCGAAGAGAGCTGATGTTTGTGCAAACCTTGGTAACTGAAAGACCTCATGTGGCCATTGACCGGCAAGCCATTGATCACCATAAATTGCGGCGAACCCCATGGAAGCTGCCGCGTCCGAGAACACCTTAGGTGATTCAATGTCTGGCTGTGGAATGAGCAAAGATATACCATTCCAGTTGTTGAGGAAATGATCCCACATAACCAGATCTGCCCTAGCGTCTGCCTGCAACCTAATGACTGTATCCCCATCTTGTGACAATGGTAATAAAGCCAGTAAACGGGAGATGAATGACCTCCCTTGAGGAATGATCCTCATGGCATGATTCAACATGCCCACTAGGGACTGCAGTTCCCTCTTTGAACATGTTGCTGACAGGACCGCCCTCCGGACTACTTCCCGGATCCTTAACAGCTTCTCTTCAGGTAGACTAGCCACCAAACTAACGGAATCTAACGAAATTCCCAGAAAATTGATGATCCTGGAGGGACCCTCCACCTTTCGAGCGGCCAAAGGAACGTTTAGCTCCGCAAACAGCCCAATGAGAGCATCTAGATTCTTAGGAGATGCTCCCGGATCCTCAATTAACAGGAAGTCGTCCAAATAATGGATCACCCGCTCACAACCTTGACAGTTCTCCAAGATCCAATGCAGTGCCTGAGCAAATAAGTCGAATAGATAAGGAGTGCTTTTTGACCCGAATGTCAACTTGGTGGCAAAATAGTACCTCTCCCGCCATTTAATACCATACCACTGCCACAACTCGGGCCCGATAGGCAACAGTTTGAAGGCATCAGCTACGTCCGCTTTGGACAACCATGCGCCCCTACCTACCTGTAAAATATGCTGAATAGCTACGTCCACCGAAGCATATTTTAAAGAAAACTCTTCCGAAGGTATGAGTGCGTTAAGACTTGGTACATGGGAGAAATGAGGCGCAGACAGGTCGTAGATTAGACGTAGTTTATTGGAAAACTTACCACAGACTACCCCTATCGGGCTGACCCTCCACATACCAAATGGCGGCACCGAGAAAGGGCCTATCACAAATCCTTTCTCCACCTCCCCTTCCAGCAACTCGTCTATCTCTCCAGCGAAACTATCTGCTGAACGCAAGTTCCCACACTCGAACGTCTGTGTGGGAAGCGTGACCAAGCCTGTGTGAAAACCCCCCGAGAAACCATCCACCAGAAACTGCCTGAAAACTGGGGACGGATGACTGTCCAGCAGATGACCCAATAATGGAACATTAACCTGGCTCAGTCATGACGAGGCCGACCTTCCCAGGCAAGCAGTCTTCGGATGAGCCCTGAAGCAGCTGGAGCAAACATGCAACAGCCTACAATGAATGTAATTACATCCAGTTTGATTGTAGTTGTTGCATACCTGCGCCTTGCCCAGGAAATGAATAGGCCTCCCTAACTTATCGACCTGGCCAGAAGGACCCGTAGATGCTGACGAGCTGCCCTGTCTGGCCAAACCAACCTGCCCATTTGCCTCGATCGATGGAAACCAAGCTGAAGTATGAGCAGTAGATTGACAATAGCCACAAACCGGGGATTTCTGGTTGGCGAAGTGCCTACAAAATAATTCCGTATCAATGTTGCTCCAACTGGTGACCAACTGGAACTGCGCCCAGGTGGCCGCCACCTTGGCTGAAAATGACCTATGATAATCATAGAAACTGTATCCCCCGTATTTATGAGCCAAGTCTACGACCTTGTGCAGGTATATATCCAATTCCTCCGTTCTACCGGGATTGACTGAACATATTACATCCCGAAAGATGCCGAAAGCCAAAACAAACTCTGCAACGGTCAGTTTCCGGTTAAGCCTAGGGTCTTTCGCTTTAAGCACCACTGCAACCTCACCGCAAGCGTATGACTTATTTTCTGAAACATCCTGCGATGCAATTAACAGTGATGCCAAGTTAACGTCTTTCCCTTCCAAAATGTCTTTCCTCACACTGGCTGTAATGAAATGGGCTGGTGACACCGAAGGCAACACCGATAACTGGGATGGAGCTGCCACTGGCGATGGAACGGCACTGTTACCTATAGGCACACTGGGTAAGGCAGGAGCAGCCGGAATCTCTACTGCCTGATCCCTGGCCATCCGATTCTCTATGACTTCCATCCTGTCTTGTAACTGCGTCATTGAGGTAACCACTGTGTTCAAGACAGCATGAATTTGTGTCAACGAATTGTGGACCGAAGCATGTTCCTGGCTGGTGGCAGCAATGGGTTGCGCTGGGAACAATAACCTAAACAGTTCGGCTTTCCTGGCTGAAGCAGGGAAAGGGATGCCTTTCTGACGTAGCTCTGTTATAAGTCTAGGGATGGTCCAATTCCTCAACGACTGTGTACTCCCGTTTTCGGACCCCCCTCGTGGAGTCGGCGGGATGAATGCCAGATCCTCACTATCTGACACATGAGACATACTGAATCTGAGGGGACAAAAATGAAAAGGTAAGCACCCCTTCCTACTAACCGTGATTGCACCCAGTGCCTGACCTCGAGGTGTGCATCCACAACTGCCACCTTTCAGCGCGTGCAACCCCTATGCGACCACCCCTATGTGTAACTTAAGCACTTATCAGGTCCGAGTAGCTATAGCGCTTATACAGCAATTAATAACGAACACTCAGGGCCTTCGTACCCACAGACGTGGTGGGTAAAGTCAGAGTATGCGGACTGTACGTGCACGTATGACGTATGATATACAGGCGAGCATGGTATGTTCTTGTAACATATTTAATAAACGAAAACTCAGCCCGTATAGATCTGTAGACGTGACAGATCCTGAACTCCCCAAACAATATCCAAAATCATATCCTAACACACCTGCCACTGTATCAACACCAATTCCCTTACACAAACGCCCAACCTGTCCGTACGTGAGAACCTGCCGAAAGATAATGAACATGCATCGAATAATTGCAGTGACTCCTGATTGTGACACAGAAGTACATGACATGTAAAGGACACCAACGGAATACCGTACCCCCTTGCCTCGGTAAGCAAACAACATGACACCATGGCAGCTATCCACATAGACCAACATGAAGACATTCAGACAAATTGACATCGTCCTGCCCCTACACACAGACACTGACATGCTGAGATACCGTGGTAGTATCTGAAACGTAACATGACATGATACTGACGACTCCAACAACACTGACGTGCCGAGATACCGTGGTAGTACCTGAAACGTAACATGACATGATACTGACGACTCCAACAACACTGACGTGCCGAGATACCGTGGTAGTATCTGAAACGTAACATGACATGATACTGACGACTCCAACAACACTGACGTGCCGAGATACCGTGGTAGTATCTGAAACATAACATGACATGAAACTGGCGACTCCAATAACACTGACATGAACACAGCACAAAACAAACGTGTAACAATCCAACTGCTGCTGTGGTTAAACAGCACCCACAGACAATCCCCATGACTGTATTTGACATAAACAACATGAACCAACATATGACGCATACTGTAGCAGACCCTGACCAAATATATATATATATATATATATATATATATATATATATATATACATACATAACCGTTACTGCCACTTATCATTGTGCAACTCCAATAAATATATATATTTTCCTTTTTTTTTTTGTATTTAACCCCGCATTAACTCCCTCAATGATGACTTACCTGATAGGCAGCCAACCTCCTGCATGTGTCATCTGCCACCCCCCCCCCCCCACCATATCTTACTCTTTAACTTTCCCAGAACATCACCTTGACACTGCCTTCAGCCCACCCCCCCCCTAACCTTCCCTTATGCCTGCGATGCCTCGTACTGCCCAGCCTTGCATAAAATGAAGCAAGCGATGCCGCTCCTCCCCCCTTCTCAATGAACCCCATTACCTGCCCACCTGCGCCTCCAAGCCGCCGAGGAGACACCGTGTCCACGTCCCTGAATTTACGAAAATGCCGCACCGGAAGTGCTCGCAGCAGGACAGGAAATGACGACAGACGGACCTCCTAAACCAACGAGCGGAACCCACAGGCCAGAAAAACCAGCTGACACTGCCAGGGAGGAGAATGGAGCCTTATGTACTCCAGACTCCTCCCACAAATACAGGCTAGCCTGCGGCCAGCCTTAACACTTATGCTTGTCCAACTAGGCGTTAACTAGGCAGGCAAAAGAACAGCTGGCCCCTCCCATGGGGCCGTCCTCTCTTCCCACATAAACCCTCAACAAAGTATAGCTCAGCAGTTCGTACACAAGCCGTACATAGAACAGAGCACAGAGGGGTGTGTGCTGCGTCTGTCAGTGAACTCGGAGAAAAGGATTTTACGGTAAGTTTTAATAAAATCCCTTTTTCTCCTATGTTCACTGACAGACGCAGCTCTTCATGACATGTGGGAATGTCCCAAAGCGGTTTCAAAAAGAGGGGTGGGTAAACGATAACAACTGTACCCAACAGAACCTCTTAAGGAGGCGGCAGACGCGCCTACACTGCCGCCTGCAAAACTTTGCGGCCAAAAGCAGCATCCGAAAATGAACCTTATAAAACTTAGTGAAAGTGAGTACCGAGGGCCCAAGTGGCCGCCTTGCACACCTGTGACACCGAGGCCGGGTGTCTAAAAGCCCAGGAAGTGCTAACAGCCCGGGTACAATGAGCCGTGAGCGGAAAGGGGGGAATCTTGCCCCGAACAGAACATGCGTGGGTCACCGTTTGTCTAATCCAATGAGAAATAGTAGCCGATGAGGCCGCCAAACCTTTGCGCGGAACCTCTGTCAGCACAAACAAGGAAAGAAGCTGTAGCAGCTAAATACACTCGTAAGGCCCTCATTACGTCCAAGGCATACAACTCAATTTCTTTTGAGTGCAATGGACGAGGGCACAATGAAGGAAGAACAATATCTTCACTAATGTGAAAGGAACCACCTTCGGAAGGAAAGAAGGAGAGGGTCACAAGACCGCCTTGTCCTTATGCAGGACCAGGTAGGGGGACTTGCACGATAGTGCTGCTAATTCAGACACCCGTCTGGCGGAAGTGATGGCTACCAAAAAAGCGACCTTCTGCGACAGCAGTTGTAAGGAAATCTTCCTGATATTCTCATAGGGCGGTTTCTGAAGTACAGAAAGCACCGGATTCAGATCCAACGGGGCCATCGGATCCTTCATCCGAGGCGCTACATGTCGCACACCTTGTACAAAGGTACGAATCAACGAATGCGAAGTCAAAGGTCTCTGGAAAGAATCGCCAGAGCCGATATATGGCCCTTGAGAGTACTCAAGGCCAGTTTTTTGTTCAGGCCCTGCTGCAAAAATGTCAGGACCCTGGACACTACATAAGAGCTAGGGTTATAACCCTCCGCCTCGCACCAAGCTATAGAAGCCTTCCAGGTGCGGTGGTAAATTTTGCGAGAAGTACACTTGCGAGCCTTCAACAAGGTAGGGATCACGGAGTCAGCGACTCCCCTGTCTCTTAGCACCTGGGGACTCAATAGCCAGGCCGTCAAAACCAGTGAGGGTAAAGCAGGGTGCAAGATGGGCCCCTGAGACAGTAGATCGTCTCGCAGCGGGAGCCGCCAGGGGACGTCTGCCACCATTTGCACCACGTCGGCGTACCAGGTGCGCCGAGGCCAATTTGGAGCCACCAGGATTATTGGTATTCCCTCCGCCACTATCCTGCGTAGCAAACGCGGTAGAAGTTTTATCGGAGGAAAGGCGTACAGAAGGCGATAACGGCCCCAGGGGGCCACCAGAGCGTCCGTGGCCACTGCCAACGGATCTTTCGTTCTGGACACAAAGGTCTTCACCTTGTGATTGAACCGGGATGCCATGAGATCCACGTCCGGCGTCCCCCATCTGCGGCATATCTGGTTGAACACCTCCGGGTGGAGAGAGACCACTCTCCTTGGTCCAGCGCCTGGCGACTGAGAAAGTCCGCCTGCCAGTTTTCTACACCTGGAATGTAAATGGCGGAGATTGCCGGAACGTGACGTTCCGCCCAACGCAGTATCAGAGCTGCCTCCGTCGCAGCTGCTGGACTCCTCGTGCCACCCTGATGGTTCACATAAGCCACTACCGTGGCATTGTCAGACTGAATCCGAATCGGACGACCCTGCAACCTCACTGTCCAGTGAGATAGGCACAATCTGATTGCTCTCAGTTCCAGCACATTGATGGGAAGGCGAGCCTCCTGTGCCGACCAACGGCCCTGGGCAGACAGCTGCCCCAGAATCCCGCCCCAGCCTGAAAGACTGGCATCCGTGGTGATGATCACCCACCGAAGGGGCAGGAACGACTTCCCCTGATTCAGCGCCGAGTCCCGGAGCCACCAGGTCAGAGACGCACTGGTCTGGGAGCTCAGACGGATCAGAAGGTCCAAGGACCGAGGGGACCTGTCCCACCGAGCCAGAATTGCTCGCGGAAGGAAACGAGTGCGACTCTGGGCGTATGGTATCGCCTTGAAAGTCGAGACCACGAGCCTGAGCACCCGCATACAGAATCGTAATGAAGAACGTCGGTGCGACAGGAGTGTTCGCACTGCCGACTGCAGTGACAGCAACTTGGCTGGAGGAAGGAAAATAAGGCCCAGATACTCCAGGCGACGGGAAGGAGACACCGTCGACTTCTGCAGGTTGAGCAACCAGCCGAAGTCCTGCAGCGAGGTCATTGTGATACTCACATTCTCTTCCTGAGCCAATGCGGACTCCGCTCACAGGAGCAGGTCATCGAGGTAGGCAACTACCGCGATGCCTCTCTGTCGCAGCAACGCCAACACCGGAGCTAGCAGTTTTGTGAAAACTCGAGGGGCTGAAGAGACGCCAAAAATTCCCCCTGGAGGAGGGCGGCCACAACTGAACGGATAGATTCCATCTGGAATTTCCGTGCCCTGGCATACCTGTTTAGGGTCTTCAGGTCTAGTACTGGCCCCCCCCCCCCCCCCCTTTTTGGGGACCACGAACAGATTTGATTAAAAACCTCAAAACCTCTCCACTGGAGGCACTGGCACGATCACCCCTTGGTCTGAGAGTGCTTGGACAGCCACGAAGAGGGCCTCCCGGCGTTCCCGCGGGAGCCCTAAGTTCGATGGGAAGAACCTGTCTGGGGTAGAGTGTTGAACTCTATCCTGTACCCGGTGGACACCACTTCCCGGACCCAATGGTCGGGAATGTGGGCAAGCCACCGGTCTGCGAACCGCTGAAGACGTCCGGGTGGGGGCAACCCATCATGCTGATGAGGGCTTGTCCTCTGCCTTTTCGGTTTTGCGCTGCCACTGCCGTTTGCCGGCCCCTGCAGTGACCTTACCGGGATGGGTCCCTTTACCTGCTGCGCCCGGGGCGCGAAAAAACTTCTTCTGACCCGATGTAGGGGGCCCCTGTCTACGGCGAAACTCTCGCCTCTGGGGCTCTGGGAGGAAGGTGCTCTTACCTCCTGTGAAATCCTTGATGATCTCATCCAGCTGCGGACCGAATAGACGTCCGCCCTGAAAAGGAAGGTCAGCGAGATTTTTCTTGGAAGCGTGGTCACCGGACCAAGAGCTCAACCAAAGAATCCGTCTGAGGATAACAGCAAACACCGCTATTCTGGATAACATAGGCAGTAAATCAAACGGCTGCATCACAAAGGTACCTGAAACCTTGGAGCAAAAAATCAGACCCCTGCGGGGTGTCCATCAGGCGGCCGCAGTCCAGATCCTTATGGAGCTCCGACATGCGCTCAGATAGAGATTGCGCCGCCATGGCTGACGCCAGGGCTGGCCGCAGAGCAGAACCCGCCACGAGGAATAGCGACTAACAGTGCCTCTGTCTTTCTGTCAGCTGGGTCCTTGAAGGAAGGGGCCCCTTCCAGAGGAATGGTCTTATTAAGGCGATCTATTGGCGGGTCCACCGCAGGCGATTCCCATTTTTTCAAAAAGCTTTCCTCAAAGGAATAGCGAGCAGCGAAACGTTTAGACAGCGAAAAGGAATGCTGCGGACGCTGCCATTCACGATAAATATAGTGATCAAAAATTGATCATAGGGGTAAGCCTTAGGGGCTCTGAGGGGCCTGGAGGACCCACACACATACGCAGAAGTCTGTGATTCGCCATCCTGGCTCAGTCGCAGCGTAGTGCGAATTCCAGCGACAATGGCGGAAACCAGCCGCTGCCCCCTGGTCCTCTTCTCCGTCCGAGGGACCCAGTTCCCCATCAGACAGGTCCACTGGAGTCCCTGTGACGCCTGAGGCCACTTCCGGATCAGAATCCTCCCCTGAAGAACGAGGAGGGGGGCGCTTACTGGGGGCCTGTTGGGCGACATCCGCCCGAGAGAGAAATTCACTAAAGACTGCCCGCAGCTGGTCCAAAAAAGCCCCCTGCGCCCCCCTCAGCAGTATAGTCTGCCATCGTTCTCCACTCAAATCACCCTTAGTAACACACAGGTGTATACTAGCACGTTGAGGCACCCCCGCAAAGCACCCAGCTATACTTGCTGTTTGCTGCCTGTAACTATGAGGACCGTCAGAAGAGCCGCCCCATCCAGGAGCCACACCGTTCCAAAGAGAAAGAAAAAAACGTTTTACACACGTTTTTGCAGAAGCAGGAGGTTCCAACATGGCCGGCGTTGAACACTAGAGGCCGAAACCCACCTGCAGGGAACGTGCAGTACCACAAACGGCTGCTCTGAGCACTAGAGGGAAAGCTCCATAGGCCCAGTATATCCGCTGTGGTCCGCCGCAAAATGGCGGCCGATCGCCGCGAAAATTCGGCGGGCGTCGCCAGACGAGCGCGGCGGGTAGCCACCCATTCGCAGACCTTCCGCCCCTTGGACGGTATGCTGCAGGCCAAAAGAAATCGCCCTACCCGAATCGCATCCGGGATTGGGCTCAAGTGGGGATCACCCCCGGTCACCCGCACGGAATGGGCACGATGCGGCGGGTCTGGCTCGCATCGGTCGGCCAGGCCGGGGTTAGTGCAGAGCCCGTGGACTCTCTATACCCCGGCCGGCTTCTGGATAGCAGATCATTGCTTGATAGAAGTATAAAATAAAATAAAGTAAAAGAAAGAATAAAGAAATGGTCACAAACAGGACCGCAATTCCCCTAAAGGGGAGCCAGGTCAACTCCTTGCAAACTAGGCATTGAAACTGCTGAGCTATACTATGTTGAGGGTTTATGTAGGAAGAGAGGACGGGCCCATGGGAGGGGCCAGCTGTTCTTTCCCCTGCCTAGTTAACTCCTAGTTGGACAAGCATAAACCCACATGTCATGAAGAGCTGCGTCTGTCAGTGAACGTAGGAGTGAACGTAGGAGAAAAATGAGCTACAGTTAAAGCTATTTTGTAACCTTTGGAAACAACCTCCAGCACCCATGAATCAGCAATGCAAGCCATTACAAATCTCTGAAAAACCACCAGGCTGTTTCCTTCCATTTAGAACTACCTGTGCCTGGGAGGATAGAAGACGAGTTGTGGGGTCTGGGGACTGGAACCTGACTCAGAGGCACAAAGTTTTGATGTAACAAAGGAAGATGTCTACCTGTGCCACTGAATCTTCCCAACACTCCTCCTCACAAGTGATAAAAAAGACGGTCTCCCATGAGGTGTAATTGTAATAAAGCCTTCTTAGGGCTCATGTACACTACAGCTTCTAAGCTTGAGTTTAGGAGCTTTTGGTGTTTTTTGCCAAAGCTCCTAAACTCAACTCCATAACGTCTGTGTCCATGAGAAGCAGCTGCAGTTAGGGGGAAGTTCAACCTCTCTCTCCTGAATGCGTAATTATCACTTTCAGGATAGGAATGTTTTGACTGCCAGCCGCGGCGTAATTTCGCATTTTCCCACTGCTGGCGATCATAATAGGCTATGTGTACATGAAGCCTTACACTGTTGGCTGAAGAGCAATTAACCAGATCACCCTGCTCATCTGGGCAGAAGAAAGGCATACCCCAGACATAACCTATCTGGCATTCAGTGCTGCATCACACAAAGCCAAAGCTGGCAGTCCCTTGGTCAATGCAATCAAATTGAGTACCAACACCAGCAGCCACCGGATCCCTACTTAGACCAGTCAGTTAAAGATGGGGAAATTAGTGCAGAGACAAGCATGGCTTGAGGAGCAGATCCCGCCAAACAGTGGAAAATCAAGAATTTACCTCCAACTTCTTGTCAGCAGGGTCCTCAAAGGATTGAGCATCTTCTATAGCAGGGATCTCCAAACTATGGCCCTCCAGCTGTTGCGGAACTACGCTTTCCATGAGGCATTGTAAGACTCTGACATTCACAGACATGACTAGGCATGATGGGAATTGTAGTTCCTGAACAACTGGACGGCCATAGTTTGGAGACCCCTGTTCAACAGGAATAGCAGAGCTGTGGAAGGAGTATTCCATTTAATATAACATAATCCTATGCAAACTGAAAGAGCCATGGGAACCTGTTCAGGAGATAAATGTTTAAGGTCTATGAGAACCGAGAGCCCAGACACTTTGGTAGAGGAAGAAACTGTGAAATCCTCTAATTTTAAAGTGAAATGCACAGTTCTTAATTTGAAAAGATAGTTATTTGGGTCCAGCAGCAAATTCTCAGCAGGATCACCAACAGAATAGGAAACATTATGCATCAGAGTCCGAATCCGGGAATATGGCAGTGGGTTTGTTAAAATTACTTGTGATCAAGTCATAACATCTTGTAGAACAGTAGAGAAATCACTCCCCGCTGACACAACCAAGGGAGTTCCACATCCTTACTACTCTTACAGTAAAGAACCCCTGTGAGAAACACAGAAAGCACAATCTTTTCCTGTGCCAAGTTCCACTTTACACATAGTACAGTTAGGGTCCTGTGTGCGTGGCTGGCAATTAATCGTAGGGCAACTGCTCTTTCGTTTAGGGACAGACATTTAATCAAATACAAAAAGACTAATCCCCCAGAAGTTCCCACAAACCAGCTGAGCTAGATGAGAGTTCAGGCAAAGCCTTAGAGGGGTTTTAGGGTCTGGGTGCTTCAGGAATGAACCATGGCCCTGGTCTTTGCTGCACCACGTGCCAAGGTGAGTGCGGAACACAAGATCTAGTGCTCAAAGCAAACATTACAGGCCAACCCCACGGGGTTTGGGCACAATTTCCAAAGTGTGCTCGAGAGTCACTTTTCTACGAATCAGCTAGCGAGCCATGGATGCAGTACGAAGTCAGATCTTGACAAAGTGTCAGTCAAAAGAGGGAGCTGGTGAAAATAATAGATTTTTTTTTCTCCAAGAGCAGGTGGTCATCACCTAAGGACAACAGAAAAAACAGGAGCCTCAGAGAGTGGGCAGGGTTATATGGGGAATAGGGCAGACCTAGTGAAGCCTTTACCACTGTCCAGTAACCTGAACATAGTGGCATATAACCCATGGACTATGAATCAGTTCCTGTATCCTATACGGTACAATTATTATTATACAGGACTTATACAATGCCAACAGTTAGAATCTAAGAGGGTGGGACAAGTGGTATTGGGGGGGGGTGTGAGCTGATGGAGGTGGTAAAAGATTAGTTGGAGGCGTGAACTAGAGGAGTTTTCAGGAATCCTCTAAAGGCAGCCAGAGTAGGAGATGGCAGGACAGATTGAGGTAGAGAGTTCCAGAGGATGGGAGAGGCTCCGAAGACATGGGAGGAGGAGACAAGGGAGCTTGAGAGCAGGAGGTCTTGAGAGGACTGGAGTGGACAGTTTGAGTGATGTAGCTCGGGGCAGAGTTGTGAATGGCTTTGTATGTTGTTAGGGTTTTGAATAGGATTCGCTGGGCAAACAGAAGCCAGTGTAGGGATTGGCAGAGAGGGGTAGCAAATATTGAGCGGTTGGTAAGCTAGAGGAGTCAGGCAGGCAGCAGCATTCATGTTAGACTGAAGAGGGGATAGCTTATGGAGAGGTAAGCCTATGAGAAAGGAGTTGCAATTGCCAAGGCGAGAGTTAACAGGAATGAATGAATGAATAGCTTGGTGGTTTTATTAGTTATAAAGGGGCGAATTTTAGAGATGTTGAGGTGAAGTCTACAAGCTTCTGACAACTATTGGATTTGGGGCTGAAAGGACTGGTTAGAGTCTAGCATTACAGGGGAGGGATTGATGGTTGCATTATTGATTTTGAGGCGGGGGGGGGGGGGGGGGGGGATTTATAATCCGCTTTAGAGATTTAGTTTAAAGTGGTTATGAACTCCCCATCACAACTTCAGCACATTGTAATCCACAATATTAACGATATTTATCGCTGCCTCTTACACTCTCCTTTCTTGTTTAATCTACCTACAATCTGTTTGCTTACATCAGCGGCGCATTCGTTATCCGTCCTTAAATTCATGGCACAATTTGTGTTCCTTCCCCCCCATCAACATCATGCCGTGTTGTGTCAGCTCCGCTGTGAGCGGTACAGCTAAGATTCGCAAGAGTGCACTCATACTCCTTCCTGGTTCTCCCCCTTGTGATGGAGTGGCAGAGCTTGGTCGCCGTAGTAACGGTGATCGAGAGAGGCTTGGATAACACATGATCGCGCATGTGCAATATTTCGGCAAGAAAGGGCGGAAATGACATCCACAAGGGAGACCAAAAACATTAGTGAAGATGGCGCAGGATAATCCCGTTAGATGGTTCTATTTAAAAGCACTAAAATATATTAAGTAATAAGCTTATTTACATACTTTACAATGTGCAATGGTGGAAAATACTTTTTTATATTGAATGCACATAAAGAAACAAAAACGGAATGCTGAGTTTACTTCCTCTTTAACCACTTCAGCCCCAGAAGGATTTCCCACTTTAGGACCTGAGTAGTTTTTGCGATTTGGCACTGCGTCGCTTTAACTGACAATTGTGCGGTCGTGCGACGTTGTACCCAAACAAAATTTGGGTCCTTTTTTTGCCCCCACAAAGAGCTTTCTTTTGGTGGTATTTGATGACCTCTGTGCCATTTCTGATCACCGCTATGAACAAAAAAAAGAGCGACAATTTTGCTAAAATACAAATAAAAAAAAAATTATATATATATATATATATATATATATATATTCATCAGTTTTATATTCTTCTATTTGTGGCTAACGCAAAAAAACCCAAAAAAAAAAAAAAAAATAGTTTTTATACTCCTTCTTATATTTTGACTACTTATATATATATATATATATATA
>BLSH010019025.1:392359-403106 GCA_018402905.1 Glandirana rugosa | reverse complement strand
CCAACCCCCCCCCCCCCCCCCCAAAAAAAAATAAATAAAAAAATAGTAAAAATAAAAAACATAAAGGGAAAATAGGTCTCATATATGCTGAGTGTCATTAGGGGAGAGAGGGCCTTTTGCAGCATTTCTTCAGACTTGATTGTGTAGCGTTCAAATAGCGGCATCACTAAAAGTTGGGTCAACTGTGCCTATTGCAGCTTATGGGGGGTGGTTGGCGGGCAGCAGAAACGCAGCTCAATGGCGCATTTTTGCTGACCCCCAACTGCAAGTGTAAACAAGGCCCAAGGCCTCATTGATGCAGGCCATGTTTAGCTGCACAGGTGTTCCATGCATCCCCATGCAGGCAGTTCCATCCATATCAACTGGGATCCAGCAGCTGCATGGACACAGCCAGTGCTCCCAACTTGACATCCACGTGGGTGCATGCCCCTGAACTCACACGGTCTGCATTTGGGACCATGCACCTACACCCACACAGATGTCAGATCAGTACTTGCAGCCGCAGCGTACCAATTGACATGAATAGGACTGCCTGCACAGGGGTGCAAAGAAAACATGTGCATCCCCGTGCAAGTAAACACGGCTCTCCATGGGGCATACACCCCATGTAAACAAGGCCTTGGTAGAAATTTAGCAAGAGTTTTGTAAGTTATGCCGTGTTTAAGTGTGTAAATAGGGATTTTTGTGTTTAGTGGAAAAATAAAAAAATAAAAAAAAACGATCTTATAAACTTTTGCGCAAATATTGTGCTGGCCTTAAAAATCATTAGAAGCTTCTTTTGATTCTACTGGTCGTGTGCTTTCAGAAAATATATGGTTTGGGGGTCCATTACAAACTCTGAAAGCTGTAAGTGAAAAATGAAAACCTCCAGATTTTTTGAGAAATTTTTGCATATGTTCAATTTCCACCAATTCGCAAAAAAAAAAGGCGCAATTTAAAATTTACAAAGATTTGTTACTTATTAACTCAACACAGGTTAAGCTTTTATATTTAGTAGGAATTTAGCAGGAATTTTGTAAATTGTGATGTGTTTTTATGTGCGATGATTTGTGTATTTTTAGAGAAAAAAGGGATTTTATTAAAACTTACCGTAAAATCCTTTTCTCCGAGTTCACTGACAGACGCAGCTCTTCATGATGTGTGGGGTTTATGCTTGTCCAACTAGAAGTTAACTAGGCAGGGAAAAGAATAGCTGGCCCCTTCCATGAGGGGCGTCCTCTCTTCCCACATAAACCCTCAGCATAGTATAGCTCAGCAGTTCGTACACAAGCCGTAAGAACAGAGCAGAGGGGTGGGTGCTACGTCTGTCAGTGAACTCGGAGAAAAGGATTTTACGTAAGTTTTAATAAAAACCCTTTTTCTCCTACGTTCACTGACAGACGCAGCTCTTCATGACCTGTGGGGATGTCCCCAAGCTGTGTCAAAAAGAGGGGTGGGTAAACGATAATAACTGTACCCAACAGAACCTCTTAAGGAGGCGCCAGACGTGCCTACACTGCCGCCTGCAAAACTTTGCGGCCAAAAGCAGCATCCGAAGATGCTAGCACATCAACCTTATAAAACTTAGTGAAAGTGTGTACCGAGGCCCAAGTGGCCGACTGTCACACCTGCGACACCGAGGCCTGGTGTCGAACAGCCCAGGAAGTGCTAACAGCCCGGGTAGAATGAGCCGTGACCGGAAAGGGGGGAACCTTGCCCCGAACAGAATATGCGTGGGTCGCGGTTTGTCCAATCCAACGAGAAATAGTAGCCGATGAGGCCGCCAAACCTTTGCGCGGGCCCCCTGTCAGCAGAAACAAGGCATCAGCCTTCCGAAAAGAAGCTGTAGCAGCTAAATACACTCGTAAGGCCCTCACTACGTCCCAGGCATGCAACTCAATTTCTTTTGGGTGCGATGGACGAGGGCACAATGAAGGAAGAACAATGTCTTCATTAATGTGAAAGGAAGAAACCACCTTCGGAAGGAAGGAAGGAAGAAAGGAAGGAGAAGGTCGCAAGACCGCCTTGTCCTTATGCAGGACCAGGTAGGGGGACTTGCACGACAGTGCTGCCAATTCAGACACCCGTCTGGAGGAAGTAATGGCTACCAAAAAAGCCACTTTCTGCGACAGCAGTTGTAAGGAAATCTCCCTGATATTCTCATAGGGCGGTTTCTGAAGTACAGAAAGCACCAATTTCAGATCCCACGGGGTCATCTGAGCCTTCTTCCGAGGTGCCACATGTCGCACACCTTGTACAAAGGTACGAATCAACGAATGCGAAGCCTAAGGTCTCTGGAAAAGAATCGCCAGAGCCGATATCTGGCCCTTGAGGGTACTCAAGGCCAGTTTTTTGCCCAGGCCCTGCTGCAAAAGAGTCAGGACCCTGGACACCACCTAAGAGCGAGGGTTATGACCCTCCGCCTCGCACCAAGCTATGAAAGCCTTCCAGGTGTGGTGGTAAATCTTGCGAGAAGTACACTTGCGAGCCTTCAACAAGGTAGGGATCACGGAGTCAGTGACTCCCCTGTCTCTTAGCACCCGGGACTCAATAGCCAGGCTGTCAAAGCCAGCGAGGGTAAAGGAGGGTGCAGGATGGGCCCGAGACAGTAGATCGTCTCGCAGCGGGAGCCGCCAGGGAACGTCTGCCACCATTTGCACCACATCGGCGTACCAAGTGCGCCGAGGCCAATCTGGAGCCACCAGGATTATTGGTATTCCCTCTGCCACTAGGGAAGGCGTACAGGAATCGGTAACGGCCCCAGGGGGCCACCAGAGCGTCCGTGGCCACTGCCAACAGATCCTTCGTTCTGGACACAAAGGTCTTCACCTTGTGATTGAACCGAGACGCCATGAGATCCACGACCGGCGTCCCCCATCTGCGGCATATCTGGTTGAACACCTCCGGGTGGAGAGACAACTCTCCTTGGTCCAGCGTCTGGCGACTGAGAAAATCCGCCTGCCAGTTTTCTACATCCGGAATGTAAATGGCGGAGATTGCCGGAACGTGACGTTCCGCCCAATGCAGTATCAGAGCTGCCTCCGCTGCAGCTGCTGGACTCCTCGTGCCGCCCTGATGGTTCACATAAGCCACTGCCGTGGCATTGTCCGACTGAATCCGAATCGGATGACCCTGCAACCTCACTGTCCAGTGAGATAGGCACAATCAGATTGCTCTCAGTTCCAGCACATTGATGGGGAGGCGAGCCTCCTGTGCCGACTAACGGCCCTGGGAAGACTGGCATCCGTGGTGATGATAACCCACTGAAGGGGCAGGAACGCCGAGTCCCAGAGCCACCAGTTTAGAGACGTCCTGGTCTGGGAGCTCAGACGGATCAGAAGGTCCAAAGACCGAGGGGATCTGTCCCACCGAGCCAGGATTGCTCGCTGAAGGAGACGAATGTGACTCTGGGTGTATGGTATCGCCTCGAAAGTCAAGACCATGAGCCCCAGCACCCGCATACAGAATCGTAATGAAGACCGTTTGTGCGACAGGAGGGTTCGCACTGCCGACTGCAGTGACAGCAACTTGGCTGGAGGAAGGAAAACCTTCGCCTGCTCTGTGTCCAGGATCAGGCCCAGATACTCCAGGCGACGGGATGGTGACACAGTCGACTTCTGCAGGTTGAGCAACCAGCCGAAATCCTGCAGCGAGGTCATTGTGATCCTCACATTCTCTTCCTGAGCCAATGCGGACTCCGCTCGCAGGAGCAGGTCGTCGAGGTAGGCTACTACCGCGATGCCTCTCTGTCGCAGCAACGCCAACACCGGAGCTAGCAGTTTTGTGGAAACTCGAGGGGCTGAAGCCAGACCGAAGGGGAGTGCCACAAATTGATAATGGAGGTCCCCCCACTGCAAAGCGCAGGAAAAGCTAATGCCGTGGACAAATAGGCACATGGAGGTACACATCCCTGATGTCCAGAGATGCCAAAAATTGCCCCTGGAGGAGGGCGGCCACAACCGAGCGGATAAGGTTCCATCCGAAATTTCCATGCCCTGACATACCTGTTTAGGGCCTTCAGGTCTAGTAATGGCCGGACCCCCTCCCCTTTTTTGGGGACCACGAACAGATTCGAGTAAACCTCGAAACCTCTCCGCTGGAGGCACTGGCACGATCACCCCTTGATCCGAGAGTACTTGGACAGCCCTGAAGAGGGCCTCCCGGCGTTCCCGCAGAAGCCCTAAGTTCAATGGGAAGAACCTGTCTGGGGGTAGAGTGTTGAACTCTATCCTGTACCCAGACGACACTACTTTCCGGACCCAACGGTCGGGAATGTGAGCACGCCACTGGTCTGCGAACCCCAGAAGACGTCCCGGGTGGGGGCAACCCATCATGCTGAGGAGGGCTTGTCCTCCGCCTTTTCGGTTTTGAGCTGCCACTGCCGTTTACCGGCCCCTGCAGCAACCTTACCGGAACGGGTCCCTTTACCTGCTGCGCCCGGGGCGCGAAAAAATCTCTTCTGACCCGATGTAGGGGGCCCCTGTCTACGGTGAAACTCTCGCCTCCGGGGCTCTGGGAGGAAGGTGCTCTTGCCTCCTGTGCAATCCTTGACGATCTCATCCAGCTGTGGACCGAATACGAATAGATGTCCACCCTGAAAAGGAAGGTCAGCGAGACCTTTTTTGGAAGCGTGGTCACCGGACCAAGAGCTCAACCAAAGCATCCGTCTGAGGATAACGGCAAACACCGCTATTCTGGATAACATAGGCAGTAAATCAACAGCCGCATCACAAAGGTAAATGAAACCCTGGAGCAAAAAATCAGCCCTCTGCGGGGTGTCCATCAGGCGGCCGCAGTCCAGATCCTTCTGGAGCTCCGCCATGCGCTCAGATAGAGATTGCGCCACCATGGCCGACGCCAGGGCTGGCCGCAGAGCAGAACCCGCCACCAGGAATAGCGACTAACAGTGCCTCTGTCTTTCTGTCAGCTGGGTCCTTGAAGGAAGGGGCCCCTTCCAGAAGAATGGTCGTCGCCTTATTAAGGCGAGCTATCGGGCAGGTCCACCGCAGGTGATTCCCATTTTTCCAAAAAGCTTTCCTCAAAGGGATAGCGAGCAGCGAAACGTTTAGACAGCGAAAAGGAATGCTGCCATTCACGATAAATAGTGATCAAAATATTGATCATAGGGGTAAGCCTTAGGGGCTCTGAAGGACCCACGCACATACGCAGAAGTCTGCGATTGGCCATCCTGGCTCAATCTCAGCGTAGTGTGAATTCCAGCGACAATGGCGGAAACAAACGCTTTTTCGCGCGCATCCGCCGCCCCCTGATTATCTTCTCCGTCCGAGGGACCCAGTTCCCCATCAGACAGGTCCACTGGGGTCCCTGTGACCCCTGAGGCCATTTCAGGATCAGAATCCTCCCCTGAAGAACAAGGAGGAGGGGGACGCTTCCTGGGGGCCTGTTGGGCGACATCCGCCCGAGGGAAAAATTCACTAAAGACCGCCCGCAGCTGGTCCAAAAAAGCCCCCTGTGCAGATTGTGCCGCCGCTGAATCCTCCTCAGCAGGCTCTGCAGTATAGTCTGCCATCGTTCTAAATCACCCCTAGTAACACACAGGTGTACACTAACATGTTGAAGCACCCCCACACAGCCGCACACCACCTCCCCACAGCGCACCAGGGAACCCAGGAGGACTGCACCCGCCGCCACCAGCACCCATAGGAGAGCCCAGCTATACTTGCTGTTTGCTGCCTGTAACGTTGAGGACCGTCAGAAGAGCTGCGCTGTCAGGAGCCACACCATTCCAAAGAGAAAGGAAAAACGTTTCACAAACGTTTTTGCAGAGGCAGGAGGTTCCAATATGGCCGCCGTTGAACACTAGAGGCCGAAAACCACTTGCAGGAATGTGCAGTACCGCAAATGGCCACTCTGACCACTAGAAGGAAAGCTCCATAGGCTCAGAATGTCCGCGGCTACGGCAAAATGGAGGCGAAAATTCGGCGGACGGCGTCGGACGACCGGGTGCGGTGCGGGGGTGGGGAGGGGAAGGGGTGAAAAAGGGCACCACGCGTCCCTACCGGCGGCTACCCAGAATTTTTTTTGTCGGTCCCCCTTTCGCCCCTGAAAAAGGGGGGGGGGGGAGGGGGAAACTTCCACTCCTGACGAGAGCGGCGGGTAGCCACCCATTCGCAGACCTTCCGCTCCTTGGACGGTATGTTGCAGGCTAGAAGAAGCGCCCTGCCCGAATGGCATCCGGGCTTGGGCTCAAGTGGGGATCACCCCCGGCCACCCGCACGGAACGGGCACGATGCGGCGGGCTCCATACCGCGGGACTGGCTCACATTGGTCGGCCAGGACGGGGAAAGTGCAGAGCCCGTGGACTCTCTATGCCCCGGCCGACTTCTTGATAGCAGATCATTGCTTGATAGAAGTGTAAAGTAAAGCAAAAGTAAAAGAAAGAATAAAGAAATGGTCACAAACAGGACCACAATTCCACTAAAGGGAAGCCAGGTCAACTCCTTGCAAACTAGGCATTGAAACTGCTGAGCTATACTATGCTGAGGGTTTATGTGGGAAGAGAGGACGGCCCCCATGGGAGGGGCCAGCTGTTCTTTTCCCTGCCTAGTTAACTCCTAGTTGGACAAGCATAAACCCCACACACGTCATGAAGAGCTGCGTCTGTCAGTGAACGTAGGAGAAATATTGTTTTGATAAACATTTGCACAAATACTGCAGGGCCTTAAAAATCAGTAGCACCTTTTTATTTTATTTTTTTTTTAATTCTACAGTTCATGTGCTTTCAAAAAACATATAGTTTGGGGGGTCTTGTACACATTCTGAAAGCTCTGAGAGGAAACGGAAAACCTCCAGACTTTAAGCGAAATTTTGATATTTACATTTTTGCGTATGTTCCATATTCACCATTTCGCAAAAAGGCGCAATTTAAAATTTACAAATATTTGTTATTTAATAATTCAATACAGGTTAAGCATTTATATTTATCAGGAATTTTGTAAAATTTGCTGTGTTTTTATCCGGCAATAGGATTTGCAAACGCATTGATTCCGAGGCACTGATCTGTTGGATTTAGAGAGAAAAACTTCTCCACCTTGTGATTGTTCTGACTTGTGAATAGGTCCACCTCTGCGACACCCCATTGTTTGGAAATATTTGCAAGCACTTCTAGATGCAGAGACCAGTTGTCTTGCAGCACCTGATGGGGGCTAAGGTAATCCGCAAGATTGTTCTGCGTTCCCTTTAGGTGCACTGCCTAAATTGACGCCAAATTCTGTTCTGTCCAGGATAGAATCTGCTGCGCAATCAGCTGCAGCGTCCGACTTCTCGTGCCCCTTTGTTTAAGTACGCCACCGTCGCAACATTGTCCAAGAGGGACAAGATCTCTAATTTGTGACCCCTTATCTCTGACTGGAAAGCTACCAAAGCTTTTAGAACTGCAAGGAGCTCCTTCTGATTTGAAGGGGCTCGTGCCTCTCTGGAAGACCACTTCCCCTGAGCCAGTCGGTTGCTCAGATGGGCTCCCCATCCCCAGGCACTCGCATCTGTCGTAATTCTCCAGGAAATCGGCATGGCCAAAGGTAATCCTTTGGTTAGGTGAGGAAGAGCCCTCCACCACCAAAGGTTCCTTTTCACTTTGGATGGAACTCGGATTTTCGAGTCCAGTGAACTCAAAAAGCCATCCCAATTCCAGCGGCCTCTGATGAAACCTTGCCCACTGAACTGCAGGGAAGCAGGCAGTCATCAGACCTAGAACTCTTGAAATTTCTCTGAGAAAAGTCCACCGATTGATTTGCAGGGCTGCTACCCCCCTCCCCCCCGCATCACCTTTGCCACCTTTTCCTCAGGAAGAAATATCCTCTGGGATAGTGATCTTGTAACCAAAATAAGTCACTCTTTGGGCTGTTATTAAGGAAGACTTTTCCCTGTGGATAAGCCAGCCCAAAGATTGCAGAACACTCTGTACTGTCTACAAATCCTGCTCCAACTCCTGGAACGACCTTGCTACAATTCGTCAGGTAAGGGATTATCATGATTGCTTTTAGTCTTAGTGGAGCCAACGCCTCTTCCAGGACTTTGGTGAACATCCTTGGAGCCGAGGACAGTCCAAAAGGAAGGGCTTGAAACTGAAAATGCTTGATCGCTAGCCTCAGGAATTTTTGATATGCCGGATGGATCGGGACATGCAGGTATGCCTCCCTGAGGTCCAGTGTTGCCATGAAGCAGTTTGGAGCAAGCAACTTTCTGATCGAAAATACAGTTTCCATTCTGAAATGCTTGTACCTTATTGACTTGCTCAGGGATCGAAGATTCAGAATTAATCAATATTTTCCTGACTGCTTTTTTACTACAAAAACGTTAGAGTAAAAGCCTCTTCCTTGCTCTTTTCAGGTAACTGGGATCATAACCTTCTGATCCACTATTTATATAAAAAGTCCCAGAGCCGTAGCCTTCACTTGCTCTCAAGGAGGAACTGTGATCAACATTCTTTCTGGAGGCTGTGAGGAAAACTTCAGCTTGTACCCGCTGGCCACCAAATCCCTGAGAAAAGGGCTTGAGGTGGTTTCTGTCCACTGTGGGAGGAAGGCACTCAATCTTCCCCCCCACTGGGACACACGCGTCATTGCAACTTTGGCTGCTGGGGAGGGTTAAATAACACACTTCCCCTGCCTCTGCCCTTGTGCCCTGACCAGTGCTTCTTTGGCTTATCTTTTTGACCTGCGTCTTGTCTACCCTTGGCCATGAATTTTTTTTCTAGCCATAGGCTTCTTTTTCTCAGGGAAAGCCTTCTTTATATGCACTGTACGTTCTAAGGCCTCTTGTAACCCTGGGCCAAAAAGGTGGTCCCCTGAAAAGGGAAGACCACACAGGCGTAGCTTAGAAGCCGCATCTCCTGACCAGGTTTTAAGCCACAGACTTCTCCTGGCTGAATTGACCAAAGTGGAGGTCCTGGCGTACATGCAGACTGCTTCTGCTGAGGAGTCTGCCAGGAACCCTGTAACCTTAAAGAGAAGTGGGAAAAATTTTAAAATCTGTTCCCTAGCTCTCCCAACTTCCAGTTGGTTTTCAATTTTTGTCAACCAATCCTCCAAATTCCTGGCCACACAAAGTAGAGGCCAAGGCCGGCTTTAGGCCCAGAATAGAAAAGTCCCATGCTCTACGCAACAAAACGTTTCCTCTCTTATCCATAGGATCCTTTTGTGACCCCATATAGTCAAACGCTAAATGTGAATTTTTTTTAGATTTTTGACAGGGGTGCATCTAACTGGGTGCTTATTCCAAGGCTGTGCATCGCTTTCCTAAAACGGGAACCTCCTCTTAAGACTGCCTGAAAAAAAAGTTTTCTCTCAGGATTTTCCTATTCCAGCTTGATCGTATGCAGCAAGGAATTATACACAGGGAAGACCTTAGTCTTTCTCTTATGCATCACCTCATACATGAGATTATGCTTCAAGAGTTGCACCTTCTCCTCCTCAATTCCTAAGATCGTGTAAATAGCTTTTAGCAAGTCATCTACGTCATCTTAAGACAGCTTGTATGTAGAACTTTTAGATTCCCTATCTCTAGGTTCTGCGTCTGACCCTGAACCTTCCTGGGAAGATCGAGGAGACCTGGCATCTTCCTCAGATTCCCCGCTGTCAATATTCCGAGTAGGGACATGCTAAGCACGTGAATCCTGAGCGGGGACCTGAACCTTGGCTATTAGGGTTTTAAAAGTGCTAGAGGTAGATTCAAGCTCATCCCTAACCAACGTGAGTATTTTCTGGCATGCTACTACCGGTTCGTCCTCTACCAGGCTGCCAATGCACGTGCGGCAAACCGCTTTTGTCCAAGAGGAACTAAGCTTGCTAGGGCAAACTGCACACTTCTTTTTGGGCGGCTGCGCTTTGTTCTGAGTCTTGGTCTGGAACACAAAACAAGAGAACACCACTGTAAATCTAGCGCCCGAGCCATACTCCATAACACCCCTGTGCAGGAGAAAAGAAAGGTGCCCCTCCCCCCCACCCCCTTTTACCAAGTCCCCCAAGGTAAGATGGAAAGTACCCCTTCCAGGATTTAGCACGGTTTTTGCTGCCTGACCGGCTTACCTGAGAGGTGCTGATGCTAAGGCCCGCTTCTCCCGCCAGTGAGGGTACTGCAGTACATGCTGCCTTTTCCCTTAGTTTTCAAGCCTCTGCTGAATCCAGGAAGCACCAGCCATCCATCACACCTTGCACATGCTTTAAGGAGACTGGAACCATGTCTCCAGCACTCGCTGATGACATCAGCAGCCCCCGGAAGTTACCCACTGGTACTTCCTTCTGGCCAGAGGAAAGCACGGCTCCGCCCCCACACACACTCCAGACTTCCTGAATGCCACTTTGCACAGACACAGCCATATAGCAGAGTGGCTGCAGCCTACATGCAGGATACAGGTATGGCGCTGGGACAATCAGGGCTGACTTACCAGGACAAGTTAGGAAGAATATAAAAACAGGGCCCCCTGATCACCAAAAAGCCCCACTCCTCCGACCAGGGAAGCCAGGTTCCAGGAACATGTTACCCCCTGTCCCGAGGAAACACAAATACTGATGTTGAGCCTGGAGGACCGACCTTTTATTTGGTGGGGTAACGTGTCTCCTGTCCTGGTAGGAGGAGCCCAAGGTCTCATGGGCTGTCCTGGAAGACACCTCAAGAATATTGCTTTGATAAACATTTGTGCAAATATCGCGGGGCTTTAAGAATCAGTAGCACCTTTTTTTTTTTTATTTCTACTGGTCATGTGCTTTCAAAAAAAGATATGATTTTTTTTTGGGGGGGGGGGGGGGGT
>BLSH010019025.1:364222-388106 GCA_018402905.1 Glandirana rugosa | reverse complement strand
TGTTTGAAGAGCATGTGTATGGTATCTCCCCGGTTTTAGGTAAAGTGTTCTAAACTATTTTTAGATGTGTGCAGAACAGATCTAATCTGTGAATAACATCTGTTCTGGTGCAGAACACATGTGTGTGAATAGCAGATGTGCAATGATTGACGGTTACATTTAAAGTGACAGACTTTAAAAAGAAGTGTAAATAAAAGATGTGCACTGATTCCCGGTTTCATTTAAAGTGACACACAGACTTTAAATAAGTTTGCATAACAGATGTTCACTTATTCCCGGTTTCATTTAAAGTGATACACACATTTTGCAGAACAGTGATATGGGTACTCCGGGCTTATTTATACTTTTTTGACACAGTTTGAAGATGATTTTAGAACAGTTCTATGGCCTCTAATGTTAATTAATACTTTTCAGACCCATTTTGAAGATGATCTCCATTTTTGCATTTTTTATGTTTTTATTTTTTTAAAAATATTTAAAGTTATTTCCCTGTCCCCATTTCTTTGTAGGGCACTTGTCCCACCCTTACCCACATTTTCCTTCCTTTTGCAGACCTCTAGGACCTTCCTGGGCTTTTTTACAGCATTTTAAAGATTTTTCATTAAAATTACCAGAACCCCGGACCCGGACTTTTTTTTTGAAAAGTCCGGGTCCGGGTCCCGGACACCCCAAAGTTCGGTACGGACCCGAACTTTACAGTCCGGGTTCGCTCAACTCTACTCCTAATCATAATCTTCAGACTTTATACGTTCCGGTGATAAAACTAGTGCTTGAAGAATGGCACCACACACCACCGACACTTATTCACCTCCCTGTGTGACCCCTGATGGGCCAAGTCGCACCTTCCCCTACTGGGGCTAAATCCTCCTCGGATAAGATCAGGTGAACTCCAACGCACATTGATGGTGGTGATATATGGAAATGAAAAAAACTATATAGTGCTAAATCCTTATAAAACCATATGACTTATTAAAAACACAGAAATACACTCATATTTTAAGGTGTACAGCCACCGGTACACTAGGGTAATGCGTACATCAGAGCAGTGTGGTAACTCTATCCCAATCACTGTGTATTCGGCTGCTGTGTGGTCCCACTCTTCATGCACTTGTTTTATCACAATAGTCCATTTTGGATGGACTATTATACCACTATGATATTGCACTTATGGACATTGAATATCATCAATTAATGGACTGCAATTTACTGCTTCATACTATATGCACTTTATTTTTGCATATTTGCACTGTGACCACTAGGTGGCACTAGAGAAATGTATCCAGATTTTTATGCATTTAATTTTTGCGCCGCACCATCTCTATCATTTTTGTTCTAGTATTTGGGGTACTATATAGGTGCTTGGCAGCATTTCGTAAGTTAATTTTTCTTGGATAAGAGCGGTACCTCACAGTATTATCCATAGAAGATTGTATATCCTCTTGACTTTGAGAAAGTACAAAAAGACAAGACAAGATGACAGCCTTACACAGCAGAACTACCGATGTTTGGTGTCGAAATACCCAGGAAACTCCCACCGATGTGGTGGAATGGGAAGGTAACAGTGCCAGGGGAGGTTTTTGCTTAAGAGCATGAGCAGGGTGCCATTTGCAAGGTCCTGAGGAGATAAACAAGAATCCTGGCTCTGACTATATCCAGGCAAGGTAGAGACAAATCCTGTGGATGCTTGGGAGCAGGGTACAAGGATGGCAGTACAGTGTCCTCAGGTGGAATGCTGAAACCACTTTTGGAAGAATGGATGGTTATGGGAGTAAAACAGGTTATAAAGTATGAGGAAAGGCGGTTTTTACAGGAAAGGGATGCCAGTTCAGAAACGCATCTGACAGATATGAATGCCAAAAAGGCTACTTTCCTGGCAATAACCCCCAGGGGAATATCCTGGTGGATTCAAAGGGTGGTTTCTGCAAGGCACAAAGAACCAAAGGGACCCGTAGAAGCACAGGTGGGACCTGATATGAGAAACCCCTCGAATAAAGGTTTTTACAGGGGGGCGTGTCCAAGATGGCGCTGGGAGCAGACAAGTTTTAGTGGAGCTCTCGATCATGGCTACTGATCCTGCCTTTATCCTGACGTGAACGGTTCACAGATCAGCCTGACAACCCACTGACCACCTCATGCTGTAAAGGGTGATGTCTAAGGGAAAACAAAACACTCAATTCACAGTGAGTACCCCGCCCGTATCTGGGCCTACCACCCGTGCAGCTAGCAGCGTTGAGACCCAGACGGACCCCTTAGTGAGTAGACGATGGGGCTATACACGCAGGTTCTCCCGATTTTGGCGCTTTGATGGCGGCAATCACTAACTACCAAACCATCTAAAATTGAACATGTGCAGACCAAAACGGCTCTCATACGGATGGATAGATTTAGGGAGAGGGTGACAGAGATGGAGCGGCGGGTGTCAGACCGAGGACGTCCAGAGGTACCAGCAAGCTGACACACACCCTAAAGCAAAAGATCAAACACCTGGAGGCTAGGGCGAAAGATGCGGAAAGCCGCAAAAGACGTAATAATCTGCGACTCCGGGGCCTACCAGAGGGTGCTGAGGGGGAACGACCCAGTGGCATTCATAGAACGACTATTACCATCCCAGCTCCCCATGGCCACATTCTCCCCGCACTTCTCACTGAAAGGGCCCGCCGCATGCCGGCCACCAGAGTCTTGCAGGGGGCCCAGCAAGTTAATTTTTCATCTCCTACACTACCGGCATAGAAACACCATCCTCTGTGCTGCCCGCATTCAGGGTGAACTACAGTTTGAAAACGTTAAATTTATGATTTTCCCGGATTATTCAGTTGAAGCGCAACAGCTGAGGAAATCCTTTGACCATGTCAGGGCTATGCTGAAAGAGAAAGGGGTGAAATATAGTATGCTCTTCCCTGCTAAACTAAGGGTGCAAGATGGAAACCATGTGCAGTTCTTCACCTCGCCCAGTGCGGCTGCAGCTTGGGTAGACACGCTCCGCACATGAGGCTTGATGACATGTTATGCCTCCCTGAACTAAATGGTGCTTCGTTCCTGTTTTGCAAGTTTGCTCTCCTGGAGAGCTGTGGTTTATGCAGGTTGACAATACAGTTGTCGTCGTGACTATCCCTGCAAGAATTCTTACTTCTTTTGGCATCCCGAGGGCCTTCATAGACAGTGAGTATGACATGGCAACGCATGTGTACACCCGACAGTGTACCCGATGGTCCCCTGAGCATAAAATAATTTCCTGCCACGTGCGTCTGCATTAATGTAGTACTACATCCGTGCCACATTTTCTCTTTACCACTGTGCCTGCAGCAATAGAGGGGCTGTGTTCGGTTTCATGGTTACCCTCCACTCCGTGTGTGTCTCAACGGATAGTGACTATGCTACTGCAACCCATAGCTGCACACAGAGACAAACCCGGCTGCCTTTGCATACAAGATTGCTCCTTGTTCTGGGAGCTTGCACAACGTACAGTGGGAATGTATCTCAGACTGTCCCCTGGATGAAGAGCGCACGGGCGAACCGGGAGACTGCACTTTAGACCCTACAGTGTGGAGAGATTGAACACAGCTAGGACGTTCAAACCAGCAACATGGGCTGACACATACGGCCTGACTGATGTTTGGCATTGGAGGAACCCTGACACTAGAGCCTTCACTTGTCACTCAGCCACCCATAAGACCTTCTCCTGTGGAGACTTAGCCTATGTAGTTAGGGCAGTCCTGCCTAGAACCAGAGACATCCGGATTCTGCCTAGAGGGTTCTCAGACCATGCTCAGCTTTTCCTTTCCTTGGAACGATCGGTGGCCCCTCGGATAGCCTCTGGAGCTTATCCAGGTTTTGGATATCTGACGCAGAGGTGGAACCGTTGTTTAGGGTTGAGCTGGGCACTTACTGGAGAGTCAATCCAGACTCCGCTTCACCATTAACAGTGTGGGATGCCTTCAAGGCATACACTAGAGGGCAATACCAGATCATCAGAGCCGGAGGGCAAAAGAGGCGTAGGGCAGAACTTACTGGAGCCGAGGCAGATAGACAGGAGGCCCTTTATGTCAGGTCGCAGGACCCCCAACATTATGTCAGACTTCAGTCCCTGGCGAAAGACGTTCTTTTGCGCACGACGCTGACACAGAAAAAAATTACTCCATTAGACTCAACGAATATATGCGCAGGGGGAACGGACGGCAGATTGTTGGCCTGGCTGTCCAAGGAACAGTCAGGAGGGATGACCATTGCACATATCCTATGCCCAGATGGCAATTTTCTTTCTGCCCCCAATGAGATTAACCAATGTTTTGTGTCCTATTACAGAACGCTTTATAGCTCTAGCGTGAGATATGAGCGCAAAGACCAGATTGACTATTTAGACCCTATAGATATTCCAGTCCTAACCACGATAGCCTGAAATAGACTAGATGCTCCTATCACGGCGGAGGAGATACAGAAAACATTTAAGGGGATGCAGTCGGGTAAGACACCTGGCCCTGACAGTGTCCCGGTAGAGTTCTACAAAACGTATGCGGATGACCTTGACCCCCCCCCCCGACTTCAAACCCTGTTTGCTAAGTCACTGGAGTTGGAGAGCCTCCCGGACTCTATGAGTGACGTGGTGAAAGTGGTCAGTCCTAAACCTGGGAAGGATCCTACTATATGTTAATCGTACCACCCTATCTCCCTCCTCAATGTCGATGCCAAGATACTGTCTAAAGTCCTTGCCAATCTGTTAAATACAGTTATCACAGCTCTGATCAACCCAGACCAGACAGGCTTTATGCCTGTCCGAGGTACAGATATTAATGTTGGAAGACTTTATACCCACAGATATGGCTAACGTAGAGAACTCTGGAGTGGTGGCCTCTCTCGATGCAGAGAAGGCCTTCGACTCTGTTGAGTGGGGATATCTGTGGGAGACTAGGCTCCTCTGGAGCTACTGACGACATAGATGCGCCCATCCATGTAATGTTAGTCCCGCTACTCCCTTTTTGTGGCTTGCAATGTCTTCAAAAAGGAGTACCTGGGTTTAGTATTTACATACCCCAGAAGGGAGACCCTATAATAGGGCTCACCAAGCCCCTATGCAACAATCTTGCTAAGCACCTTAGCCTGGCAAGCAACACCTGGTGACTCACGTGACCCGGGTAAGGAGAAATGAACAATAAACCACTGAAAATGCCTGGTTCAGAGCCTTCTCTATGTCCCACAGCTGTCCCCTGGAAGCAACGCATGCTTGGCATACACAGCTTAAATAAGGAACGTTCCACGCATCCGGAGGGGGGAGATTCAATCTGTACAATGCCCAATCAAAAGCGGTGGCTGCATTTGTTTTCTTTTTTTTAGGCTTTTCTCCTCTGTTTTCACCTGGCTATCTGGACAGGAACATATTCCCTGTATTAAAGTGCCCCAACTCTAGATGAGGGACCGCAAGGGGCGCATTTAGACAGCAGCACTGTTAATTTTGGGGGAGAGGAGTGTTAGACTAGAATATTTAAATATACCAACAAATTGAAGCTTAACTCAAACTACTACTTTATAAGAAGTTACAGGAAAATCGTTTTCTGTCTTTTGTGATAAAAGTTTTACATAACTAAAAAAAAAAAAAAGCTGATCATTGTAAGAACCTGTCAGTGTTAAATGGCTTGTCTCATACTTATAACTGACATCAGCAATGGAGCTTATTCTTTTGACAAACACTTGCTGCCTGTATCACCAGAAGAAAACAGAAGAAAACTTAAAGAATAAAATGAATGCATTCATCACATCCAAGAATTGGTAAGCTTAACATAATAAACATTTGCTTTTGGGTTTAATACCGCTTTAGTAGGCATGTTGCGTGAAACTCCCTCTTCAATACACTGACAACGTGGAAAAGATTAATCAGCTGCAGCTTCATCAAATACTGCTTTAACATCTTCATTTCCTTCTGATTCTTTGTCCTCTGGGCAGGGCCGGCTCTACCACTAGGCGAAGTAGGCGGCCGCCTAGGGCGCACTGCCGCCTAGGGGCACCTGGCCACTGATGATCTGTCACTGGCTGCTCTGCATTGGTTCATGTAAAAACTGACACAGTCTGACTGAGATAATGGGATTGTATTATCACATGCCATTTGCAAATGTATATAGAAATAGGGACTGATCTGCCACCAAATAACCCCCCCCCCACCCCCGCGAGGCTGTATTTGATGGGCACAGGTGACGCTGTATTTGATGGGCACAGGTGAAGCTGTATTTGATGGGCACAGGTGAGGCTGTAATGATGGGCGCTGGAGAAGCTGTATTTCATGGGCGCTAGTGAGGCTGCATTTGATTGGTGCTGATTGGGCTGCATTTGATTGGCTCTGATCAGGCTGAGCAGGGAAAGGGGGTGGAGTCAGGGGTGGAGCCAAGGGGGGCGGCAAAATGAGGTTTCGCCTAGGGTGTCAAAAATCCTTGCACCCGCCCTGCCTCTGGGACTGGCATATTGGTGATCTAACTCCAGTTGAGAAACAGGGGTAGGAGAAGAGGAACGGCATTTTGAAGCCCTGGACAAAGTTGGCTGTATTAAAGTAATTGTAAGGTTATTTATTTATTTTTATAACATGTCATACTTACCTGCTCTGTGCAATGGATTTGAACAGCGTGGCACTGATCTTGGGGCCCCGTTGCCACTCTCGGCTCCTCCTCTTTTCCATATGCCACCATAGGAACCCGTTTCAAATGGTGGTACATGTGCAGGCTCGATCCAGAACAGGGATGTATGCGCCTATTAACACACAGCTCAGCACTGCCCCCCTCCTCACTGGATTTGACAGCAGCAGGAGTCAAGTGAGGGGGGAAAGAGAGAGAGCAGCTGCTCTGCTCTTGGGCACAGCTCTGGAACGAGATTGGGCTCAGGTATGTATTTTGGGGGGGGTGAACTGCACATGGGTTTTTTTTTTGTTTTTTTTTACCATTATGCAGAAAATGCATTAAGGTAAAAAAAAAAAAAAAGCCTTAAACCTTTACAACCACTTTAAGACTGTTAATCTGTCACAGAAAATTTTGCATTTGTAAAGTAGGCCTCTTGTTGCGTTACCAGAGCTAGAATTGGATGTCGACAGTATCGTTAGAAACGGTTCTTGCTCCAGTGCAAGGGATGTAATGCCACTATAAGGTTGAGTGCTGTGAGGGCCTAAAGAAGAGGGAGTGTTAGCCTGCTGTTTTGAATAGGCTCCCTTTCACCTGGTCTCTGCCATAGCTAAAAAAAAAAAAAAAATATATTCTTCTGTGGGATACTTACAGAGTAGAGTGTGGGAAATATGGTAAGCCAGATGTAGATAGTCCTGCAAAGAATCCTAGTGTTGCAAAGGGTGGGAGAAAGCGCTAGAGTACAAGGGCTATAGGAAGAAGTGGCGTTAAAGTGGATGTAAACCCTCACATGTACCCAGTGAAGTGAACAGCCTCAGATGAGACACAAAGATGAAACAATTCTTCTCCTCATAGGTATTGTCCAGAGCTGTGCTAATCTATTTATAGCAACCTCCCAAACACAAAACTCCGGCTGCTCTCGGAAACTTGTCAGGCTGAGAACACAGGAATGGTGCAGGATAGAGCTAAGAGACACAGGGCTTTGAAGAGAGATAAGAAACCCCTGCAGATGTGCCCAGCTCAAATTTCATGAATCTGGTTTACATACACTTTAAAGTGTGTGACCAGTGCCAAGATAGAACACCTAGTCATCCACCTAAAACTGAACTTTAGCAACAAGTTTGAAAAGTTTGCACTGTGAAGTGAATACACAAAGAAAGCCAGATTCTTTTACAATAAGAGGTACTGGGTGACCCGGTCTTACCTGCCCACAATGCTGGACTGCATTATACAGTCTAGGCTTCGCATGTCACAGTGGGCATACCCCAAAAAGAGGTTAGAGACATCCCAGGTGGGACGTGTCCTCAAATGCTTGCCAGTGTCCAACCATGGTGTATAAATATGTTGTCTGTGTCCTATACTGTACAATTAAGGTATTCTGCTCTAATTAGGTAGGTTGTATGCTGAATGACCGACACTGCGGAAGAGGATGCAGACATCGGTGTTAGAACAGGTCCTATTCTGATGTAAAAAATGCATCACTACTCCAAGGTCAAGTGCTCTGCAGGTCTTCAGCAGAGCGAATGTTCACCGGTGATTTTGAATTGGCTCCCTTGGGCCTCCACTCCACCCTAACTACAAAGTGCAAGAAATAGGGTAAGTGTATCCAGGAGTATGCAGTAATCCAGGTCCTGACCATTCTGTAATGAAACCTCAAGGCGAAAGGGTGGGAGGAAGTGCCCGAGTACCATATATGGGCTCTAGGTGGAAATGGTGTTAAAATGTGCAACCAGTGGTGTGATGTAACACCTGGTCATCCACCTGGGACTGAGCTCTGAGTGGTTTAAATTTCAGCACAAAGCTTGAAAAGTTTGCACTGTGAAGTGAATACATTCCAAACATAGCCCCGTTTTTTGTTTTTTACAGTAATGGTCAGAAATGCATGGTGACCCCATTTTACCTGTCCAAGATGCTGGACTGTATATAAAGTTCAGGTTTCACAGTTGGCATATCCCAGAAGGGGGGGACTGGGTTCCATAGTGATGGACCACGGTCCTGGACCTGTATAGCACCCCGGGTCTGACAACACGTTGCCCCAAGTGCCCAAGTGAGCACCTATGCAACATTCAGGGCCCGAAGCAACAATACAGGCCGTCCGCACAGCGTGGGGTCTGGGTATGGCTCCCAAGGTTTTACCAAGGTTGCACCTTCAAACACAAGCAAAAAACTTAGGATTCATTGAGTGGGTAAGGGTTACAGGGAAGGTGCCCAAGGGGGTAGATGTATCAAGCATCTAAGGATGCCAAGCCAAAACATATAAAAAAAATCTCACAGGCACTGGCAAACAATCTCCTGCCCGATGAAGTAAAATGTAAAAAATCTGCTCACTCTGAGACGGCTTGCCACTTCTGTTCTTGGTCTGCATCATTTAAAGCTAGGCTGAGGCACACAGAACTTCTTAGCAACTGGATCTCTATACACTTTTGAAGCTCTCTAGGGTCCGGGCTGAGCATATTAGGAAGCAGTTTCTTCATGTCTAAAAAACAAAAAGGAACATTTTTTTTTTTCACTACAGTAGGACAATGTCATGCATCTTACATCATATTTCCACAAGCCATGCTCACCCAGCACAAGCTGTATTAAATGTCAATCTATACTATACTGGTTGTGTTAGAGACAAAAAAGAGAGAATATTTTAGAGGCAAAATGACTTTGAGCACAAGGGCCTCAAAGTCTGACATCCGGGAGAGCCAGACTACAATGAATGCAAATATAGTCAAGCTCATTTATATGCAAGTAAAAATAAAAGTGGAACATAAAAAAGATAACACACAAAATGAAGTACTAGCACAAACACAATACCTAAATCGAGCATTTAAACGTCCAGTTCTAAAATATCTTATCCATGATGGCATTTACAAAATGCAGTAGAATAGATGTCAAATCAATTAATCTCAGCTCTATGCATGACATTTGAGGCGAAATAGTGATCTAATGCAGTAAAAATCAATTAAACAGTTTTTCTGAATGCAAAGTCGCTAGCATAAAACAATCAGAACTCCTGCTTGAAAGTAAACCTAGGGTCACTGGTTAACAGTAAGCCATTCTCCCTCTTTCTGTGGCCTGCAGATGGGCTGTTAAGCTTAGGAATCTGCTAAAGAATGACAGCCCATTGATGTCCTCGCTTTTTGGCTTGGTAAGCTTTATGTGTATGCTGATCTCACACAACTGGGTATGCAGAACACACGTGTAGGACTAGGTCTATAGGTGTGTTCTGCATACCCAGTTGGGTGAGCTCACCAGCCATAGAGCGGGGGCTGTCATTCTATACCAGATTCATAATACAGATGTTCCCCAAACAGTACGTCGCATCCACAGTCCGCAGAGGGAGGGAGGGGGGATGAGTTACTCTTAACCAGTGATCTTGATTTTACTTCCAAGCAGGAATTTTAATTGTTTTATGGGAACAACTTTGCATTCAATAAAAACAGTTGTTAAATTGATTTTTAATAGATTTGATCACCTCAAATTTGCTTTAAATGTCATGTAGAGGGGTGCAGTTTGACTCACTGATTTGACATTATCCTGCATTCTATAAATGCCTTCTTGGCTAGGCTATTTTAGAACTGGACATTTGATTACTGGATGATTTAAATACTTTTAAATGCACTAGTACTGCCCTTTTTTGTTTCTACTTGAATTATTTTCTGTTACAATTGCTCATTTCTCTCTGGCAGAGCAGATTTTCACTGCTAACGTGCATGCATTATGGGCTTATGCACACTGTAAGCTATAAGTTGTTCCTTTTAAAGCACTAAAACAAATTGTTTCATTTTGTTTTGACAAATTAGAGCAGTAAGTTCAGGGGTATGAAAATACAAGCCAAACACACTTTTGGAAGAGACTGAGAAAGAAGTGTGGACCACTATATTTCCCAATACATTTTTAAGCATTGCTTGTGTACCTTTATTGTCCATGCACACAGGCTTTTAAAAGAGTTAAGAGGCAGTAAAAACAACCCACTGCCAGTGTGTCCAGAGTTTTGGCAGAAAAGTTGCTTGACGCTTCTAAACGAGTGTTAACCCTAGGCGTGTTTTGCAATTGAGCGTCAATTCATTTCAATGCCCAAAACAAATAATATTCTGCCCAATAAAATGAAGAGCCTGATGCCTGTAAATGTGCCTAAATGAATTACACACGCTCACAAGTGTCTGGCATTTTTTCTGCCAAACAATGCTCCCAGGAGGAAAAGCTTCTAGGAGAGTTGGTGAAATGTCCTGTGTGCATAAGGCTTTATGGTTTAAGAAAAAAAAATATCAACATTTTTATTATTATTTTAATATTTTTTTTTATTTTAAGTGGTTGTATGCCCTAAAAAAAACCCTGTAAGGCAAAGGCATAATGAGCTATTATGCACCACATACTAGCTCATTATGAAATACCTTAGATCGAATCGCCCACACCTTCTACCGGTCACTGCCGAGGGAGCCGACTTCCCCTCTGCGTTTCTTCTGGGTTCGCGGCTCTGGCGCTGAGTGTCCGGAGCCGCAATGACGTCACTCCCTCGGCATGTGCGCGGGAGTCCTCCTTTTCGGCAAAGTCTGGCACCATCCGCCAGACTTTCAGCAGCTGCATGCAAGGTGATTATCTCCTAAACCATACAGGTTTAGGAGTTATTCATTTTATCTACACATAAGCCTTATTATAGGCTTACCTGTAGGTAAAAATAAGAAAGTGAATACAACCACTTTAAAAGAAAGCACTTGCATTTGTTCTAGAATGCTTTGGCTAGACGAGGATAGTAGCAGTATTAGTTGCAAATATGCATTGAAGAAAGAGGTAGTGCAATACTTATTGATTATTTGGAGTACCTATTTTTTCCTTTGAGCCACCATTTATCAGATTTAAATTTTCTCCAGGAAGCAACTCTAGCTGCTCGACACATTCATGAAATTCACCAAACTCAAAACTGCTTAAAGCCCTGTGAAAACAAAACACAAAAGAAAAAAAACACAAGGTTAACATTCAGGAACTGCAAAATACTTGTATTCTGCATTAACTTGAAGAGTGGGTAGGAAAAAAAAAAAAATCAAGCAACCACCAAAACCATTTCGCCCATAAATTCTTGTAGCCAAAAAGGCTCACCTGGAGGATTAAAGTAAACGTCTTCCATGTGCAGAAATATTTTGTAAAATATATAGGACAATCGCACTACAACATTTGTGGTTACTCTACTGCTAGACTGGCAACAGCAATAAATCAACTGTAAGAGTTGATGTTTCCATTCATCTGTCAAAAAAACTGACATATTAGCTCTACAGTAAACCCCGCTGCATAGGTACATTCAGTGTCGGGACAAGGTCAACCAGTGCCCAGGGCGAACATGCCAAACACCCCCCCCCCCCCCGGTTGTGCATGGGTTAAATGCTCATTAATGTACACATGATGAGAACATTGGACGAATACAAGCACATTTGGAGCAATTGATAATCTGATCATTAGTGCACAGCTTTCACGAGCTGATCAGGACAATTTATGTGAAAATATCACAAAAGCAGCACAAAAAAAATCTTGTAAAATAACAGAACAAACAATTTTCATGTAATTAGTATGGTATTTGCACGAAAAAAATCTGTGCATGCTCAGAAATGAAAGAATACATTACATCATTTCTGAAGTTGTATTCTGTCTAATGAGAATTTTTGTAACTTTAGTAAGCGGTTTTCCATTTGAAACTAGCATGGAAATAATAATTGTCCAATATTCTCATTGTGTGTATGGGCTTTTTATTCTAGGAGCAGAGGATAAAGGTAAAACCTCTTAACTGGCACACATGCATAGGTTTTTTCCCTGCAGCAAATTTGCATGTCAGGAGATTGTGACCGGCTTGCTATGGAGCTGGTTCACACATCTCGGCTGCAAATCGCACAGGAGACCTGTGCGTCTACTGGTCTGTTTCAGGTCCGAATTCAGCCAAACATTTGGACTGAAATTGGACTTGAAAACAGTGAACAGGGACTGACCGGACTCCTACTGTGAGCCACTCCACACAGCAGTGAGAACCCAGCCTAACAGATTCATCCATACACACAAGAACGGTGGATGCATAAATCCCCTTTACCAAGACGTATTCTGACAGTGGGGACTCTTCTGTGTCAGAATATACTGGTCAGCACTGCAGATGATTGTCTACAAGCTGCTGACCAAACACGTTTTTTCCAGCAGTCCCATTCTACAGAAGATGATCTGACGGGGCAGCGTTTAACAGGCAAGGCCACACATATATCAAAATTCAGCTGGTTCCTGCTGAACCAAACACATTTTTATCTGTGTGTACTCAGCCTTACTTTATTATTCCTTGCTCCAGTAGGCTTTCCCAGTGCTGTGACTGGTCCTCTGGAGCTCCTAAGTGAATTGTGAGTGGTCACACTCCAGCCTCATACCATACAGGGTCAATGTTCCTGTATGGTATGATAATGCTGAGATCTGGGTGGAGGAGGAGAGCACTGCAGCTGGTTGGAGCAATTACAAGCTTTCCCTCAGCACTGCAAGGGTGGACTATTACACTTTACTGGAGCTGGGCTGCATTGCATTACATTTCTTGCTGTTTATGGTCAAATCTTTAAATAGTTTATATATATATATATATATATATATATATATTAGGATTTTTTGACTTACCGTAAAATCCTTTTCTCTGAGTTAATTGACGGACACAGCCTCTTAATCTTGACATGTGGTGTATTGCACCTTTTACCAGGAGTAGACTAGGCAGTTCAGACAAAAAGCAAGCTAGCCCCTCCCAGGGGGCAGTCCTCACTCTGCATAACCTCTCCGCCATGCTAGCACTTAAGTTCTTAACAAGCAGTACAAACTCAGAACACAGAGGGGTGGGTGCTGCGTCCGTCAATGAACTCAGAGAAAAGGATTTTACGGTAAGTAAAAAAAATCCTATTTTCTCTTTCGTTCATTGAGGGACGCAGCCTCTTAATCTTGACATGTGGGGACGTCCCAAAGCAGTGTCAAACAAGAGAGGGGTGGGTAACACAACAACAACTGTACCCAACGGAAACTCTACGGGAGGCGACAGGCGCGCCTACACCGCCGCCTGCAAAACCTTGCGGCCAAAAGCAGCATCCGCAGATGCTGACACATCAACTTTGTAAAACTTAGTAAAGGTGTGCACAGAGGTCCAAGTGGCAGCCTTGCACACCTGAGACACCGACGCTTGGTGACGGAAAGCCCAGGAAGTACTAATCGTCCTGGTGGAATGAGCCGTGACCGGAAAAGGGGCTTCTTGACCCTGAACCTCAAACGCACGGGTCACAGTCTGTCTGATCCAACGAGAGATAGTGGGCGACGAGGCCGCAAGCCCTTTGCGCGGTCCAAAGGCCACCACAAACAGTGCATCCGACCTCCGGAAGGAGGCCGTGGTCGACAAATATACCCACAAAGCCCTAACCACATCCAAGTGCAAAGCAACCTCCCTAGGATGTGACGGGCACGGACACAAAGAAGGAAGGACAATGTCCTCATTAATGTGAAAAGAGGAAACTACCTTCAGTGGAAATGAAGGAGATGGGCGCAGCACCACCTTGTCCTTATGCAGGACCAAGTAGAGAGACCTACAAGACAAAGCCACCAACTCAGACACCCGCCTGGTGGATGTGATGGCCACCAAGGCGGCCACCTTTTGTGAGAGCAACAGCAAAGAAATGTCTCTGATCTTCTCATATGGCAGCTTCTGCAGTTCTGAAGTACCAGGTTCAGATCCCACGGCGCCAGGGGCGACCGCACCTGAGGGGCCACATAACGTACCCCTTGTACAAACGTACGAATCAAAGAGTGCGTCGCTAACGGACGCTGGAAAAGAATCGCTAGGGCAGAAATCTGCCCCTTGAGGGTACTCAAAGCCAGTTTTTGATCCAGGCCCTGCTGAAAATAGGCCAGTACATGAGCCACTGAAAAGGAACGGGGGTTCCATCCCACAGCCTCGCACCAAGCAATATAAGCCTTCCAGGTGCGGTGATAGATCTTGTGTGACGTGGACTTACATGCCTTGAGCATGGTGGGGATCACTGACTCAGAGACCCCCCTATCCCTCAATACCTGGGATTCAATAGCCAGGATGTCAAAGCCAGCGAGTGTAAAGCAGGGTGCAGGATGGGCCCCTGCGACAGCAGATCTTGGCATAGCGGAAGCCGCCAGGGAACATCCGTACCACGTCGGCGTACCAAGGACGCCGAGGCCAATCCGGAGCTACCAGGATAGCCGGAGTCCCCTCCACTTCTATCCTGTGCAACAGGCGCGGAAGAAGCTTGAGAGGAGGGAAGGGGTCAAGGAGCCGGTACCGAGACCATGGAGCCACAAGGGCGTCCACGGCATCCGCCAACGGATCCCGTGCTCTGCACCCAAAGGTGCGCACCTTGCGATTGAGCCAGGATGCCAGCAGATCCACGTCTGGCTTGCCCCACGTCTGGCAGATCTGACGGAACACTTCAGGATGCAGGGACCACTCTCCCTGATCCAGAGTCTGGCGACTGAGAAAGTCCGCCTGCCAATTTTCTACGGCTGGAATGTAAACGGTGGAGATGGCCGGCACATGAGGCTCCATCCACCTCAAGATCTGGGCTGCTTCCGTGGCTGCTGCCATGCTCTTTGTGCCGCCCTGATGGTTTACATATGCCACCGCCGTGGCGTTGTCCGTATGTACCCGAACCGGCCGACCGTGCAACCTCTCCGACCAATGGGAGAGGCAGAGCCTGATCGCCCGCAGTTCCAGCAAGTTGATCGGAAGGCGGGACTCCTCCGAGGACCATCTGCCCTGGGCAGGCAACCGCCCCAGGACTCCTCGCCAGCCCTCTAGGCTGGCGTCGCTCGTGACACTACCATTCCAGGGGAAGAACCGACTTCCCCAGACTCAATGCCGGGGCCCGCAGCCACCAGGCAAGAGCCCCCCTGGTCTGATGATCCAACCTGATCATCCCATCCAGAGACAACGGAGACTTGTCCCACTGCAGCAGAATCGCCCACTACATACGGTACCGCCTCGAAGGCCAACACCATGAGCCCCAACACCCGCATGCAGAAACGTAAGTAAGACCATCGTCGTGACAGCAGAGCCTGTACCGCTGTATGCAGTGCCAGCAACTTGTCCGGTGGCAAGAACACCCTCGCCTGCTCTGTGTCCAGTATCCGGCCCAGATATTCTAGGCATCGCAATGGGACAAGCGTCGACTTCTGAAGGTTGATCAACCAGCCGAAGTCCCGTAGGGAGGCCAGAGTGATCGAGATGTTGTCCTGCAGGGCAGGAGCCGACTCCGCCCTCAGGAGCAGATCGTCTAGATATGCCACCCCCGCAATGCCCCTCTGCCTCAGCAGAGCCAGCACTGGAGCCAACAGCTTGGTGAAGACTCGCGGAGCGGAGGCTAGGCCGAAGGGGAGAGCCACAAATTGGTAGTGGAGGTCCCCACCGCGAAACCCAGGAAACGCTGATGCCGAACAGAAATGGGAAAGTGGAGGTAGGCGTCCCTGATGTCCAGAGAAGCCAGGAAATCCCCCTGCTGCAGTGCGGCCACGACAGAACGGACTGACTCCATCCTGAATTTGCGCGCCTTCACGAAGTGATTGAGCGCCTTTAGGTCCAGAACCGGCCTGACTTCATCCTTCTTTGGAACCACAAAGAGGTTGGAATAAAACCAGCGGAACCGTTCCGCAGAAGGGACTGAGACAATCACCCCCTGCTCGAACAGAGCCTGGACAGCCCCAAACAGAGCTTGCCGACACCCCGGAGGGAGTGGGATGTATGGGGGTCCCACTAACACCCAGATACCATAACTAAAATAGGCATGGACTATCTCTCAGCACTCAAGGGTAACACAAATATGTATAAGAAATTTAAAACTATTTATTTGAAAAATATAACATACAAAAAGCACACAAAATCAAAAGTACAACATTGGGTACAAGCTACAATTATTTGTACACAGAGTGCCTATAGTGGTCCCCGCAAGGAGTACCACCGGCCCTTAGCATGTAGGCTGTAGATGGTATAGATGCTCTCGACCGGTTTCGCGGGACTTCTGCTTCTTCAGGAGATTTAACAGCATACAGCTATATTGTTTAAGAACTATGTATACACAAAAGATAACAGGACATTAATATTCACAGAAAGGAAATGAATAAGGCTGGGAACAATCTAAATATGAACTTACCCACAGTGATCACAGCCAGCTTGAAGGGTCAAGAACACGCCCACTAGGGGCTATCCCCCCACGGCGGACATGGGGGACAGAAGGAGCTGTATTTCTAAATGTAGAAAGAGGGAGGGTAGCATAAAATTCAGTCAGTCAACGACACCACAAAAATGTGTGAAGGGTCATCCCCGTGATGGAAATGGGAAAAGTGCTGGAAAAGGGAGAGGGCAAAACGGGAAGAAGAAAGAAGGGAGAAATAGAAAGAGAAAAAGAAAAGGGGAGAAGGCCAGAAAGAAGGAAAGAGCAAAGGGGAAAGGAAGAAACAGGGACAGTGTGGGAAAAGACAGACTGAAAATAAGCAGTAGAGCAATGAAAGAGAACGATTTTCTCTTTCATTGCTCTATTGCTTATTTTCAGTCTGTTTGTCTTTTTCCCACACTGTCCCTGTTTCTTCCTTTCCCCATCTGACAGATCCACAGGGGTTCCTGTGATCACATAACCCCCTTCCGGCTCCAAATCCTCCTCAGAGGATGGGGGAGGGGGTGGACGCTTCTTCGCCACCCGCCTACCACGGACCGGTTCCACCCGTGCAAGAAACTCCAGAATTGAAGTCAGTTTGTCTAGTGGGACTACAGGTCCCAGCGCCGCCAGAGCCTCCGCGGAGACTTCTGGAACAGACACTCCCGGTTAAGCCACCATTGCGCCACCCCCCGGAACACTTGTGAGGCCTACAGGCCGCCCACCACAAAGCCACCCCTCAGCTGCCCCCGCACAGCGGCCCGGAAATGCATAGGAGGATGCGCACTGCGCCGCTACCAGCACCCCAGGGAGAAGCCAGCTATAATTGCTGAAAGTGTGCCGTATCTGCGTCCACTGCTGCTGGGAGCTCCCCTATAAGTGTCGACCACGTCGTCCAGAATGAGGAAACAGCGCCAAAGCAAGTTATTTGCCCATCAGGAGACCAACCAAAAATGGCCGCTGAGCGAGCACAAGGAGCCAAAGCCACCACAAAATGGCCATAACTATGGCAAAATGGCATCCAGCCCGAAAAAATGGCAGCCGCATGGCCAGGGGACCCAGAACAGCAGCAACGGAGGCGGAATTGCAGAGGGGCGGAGAAGGCGAGGGGGACGACCAGAACTGCCTACACCCAGACGCCAACCCCCCCCTCCGCACCCCGAGAGGGGGGAGGGGGAAGCGTACTCACCCTTCCAGACAGGCGCAGCGGGTAGCCACCCGAGACAGACCTGCAGCCCCTACAGGTGGGGAGGGAGCTGCCGGCCATGCGACACCTCGACGCGAGTCGCAGCCCGGTCATTCAGTGCGCTGGCGGGATGATTAACCCGCTGGCCTGCACATTACGGGGCACGATGCGGCCGACTCTGCAAGCAGCTAAGGAACGGCTCGCATCCGTCGGCCGCGCTGGGGAGACTACCTGGACCTAAAGATCTCCAGCCTGTCCCCCAGCCAGCTGCTTGATTGCATTCTTTATCAGATAGCTTGAGCAAAAACAAAAAATTGGGGAACCGCAGATCCCAGCAGGAAGCCAGGTCCTACTCCTTGCACTAGGCAGATAAAACTGAAGTGCTAGCAGGATGGAGGGGGTTATGCAGAGTGAGGACTGTGCCCTAGGAGGGGCTAGCTTGCTTTTTGTCTGAACTATGTTCTGCCTAGTCTACTCCTGGTAAAAGGTGCATACCCCACATGTCAAGATTAAGAGGCTGCGTCCGTCAATGAACGAAAGCGAAATATTATTTTTATATATTTATTTTATATATTTAAAAACATTTCAGTTTCACTTTAGTAAACCTGCGCTGCAAGGGTCATCACAAGTTTACAGCACAGCACAATCTGGAATGCATTACAGGTGGGACTCACAGGAGGAGAAAAAGCATTCTCCGTCTTCTCTTATCTTCAGTCTGCTGGAGGAGAGCGGAGAGCTCAGTGTTCTGGGCAGAGAGCAGTGATTGGCGCTGCAGTGTACCGCTGTCTGCCTGCTCCGCCCACCTTTACTGGAGCTCTCACTGTTCCAATCCAGCTGCCCAGCTTGTCAGGAACCTGTGCCTGGGAGAATGTTTGTGTCCTTTCCAGAAAACAGCAAGAAAGCCTGCAGAAGGTATGGACACATCATCAGATCTGCTTTTGGACAGGCTTTAACTTTGCAGAGGCTGAGACTGAGTGATAATTGAGTGTTTTGGGCCCCCTCCCACACTCCACCCAGGGCAGTGGCCCCTCTCGCCCCTGCCTTTTACCGGCCCTGGGTACATTCACAAATAAGCCTTTTGTCTGTAGGCTGAAGTCAAAGCCGGAAGCTTACATTTTAAAACAGCCGTGAGCTTGTTTTAACTCTGACTGTCATGTAGTATAGGACATGTCCATGGCAGCTAAAGGGATACTAAAATTTGATTTGAAAAAAAAAAATTCTATTCATGTAGGTCTATTTTATTTAAAACTCTTTATTGAAAGAGATACCATAACATGACAGAAAGCATAGACGTTCGACATGAGCGTATTGAGCAAGTAGGTACATTCACATTGCATAGAGGACTTTAGTTTACAGATATATTGCTTAACTGTTTATCTAACATGTCAAATATAATAAAAGAAGAATGTCAAATAATGCCTTAGGTAATGATAGAGACAATATAAGACTGTCAATCGCTTGTTCACATGCTGGACAAGGGGCGGAGGGACACCAGGAATCCCACACTTTGTTGTATGTACAGGTGATACTCGAAAAATTAGAATATCATGCAAAAGTTCATTTATTTCAGAAATGCAACTTAAAAAGGTGAAACTAATATAGGAGATAGACTCATTACATGCAAAGCAAGATGGTTCAAGCCGTGATTTGTCATAATTGTGATGATTATGGCTTACAGCTCATGAAAACCCCAAATCCACAATCTCAGAAAATTAGAATATTGTGAAAAGGTGCAATATCCTAGGCTCAAAGCGTCCCACTCTAATCATCTAATTAAGCCATAACACCTGCAAAGGGTTCCTGAGCCTTTAAATGGTCTCTCAGTCTGGTTCAGTAGGAATCACAATCATGGGAAATACTGCTGACCTGACAGTTGTGCAGAAAACCATAATGGACACCCTCCATAAGGAGGGAAAGCCTCAAAAGGTAATTGCAAAAGAAGTTGGATGTTCCCAAAGTGCTGTATCAAAGCACATTAATAGAAAGTTATGTGGAAGGGAAAAGTGTGGAAGGAAAAGGTGCACAAGCAGCAGGGATGACCGCAGCCTGGAGAGGATTGTCAGGAAAAGGCCATTCAAAGGTGTTGGGGACTTTCACAAGCAGTGGACTGAGGCTGGAGTCAGCCCATCCAGAGCCACCATACACAGACGGTTCCTGGACATGGGCTTCAAATGTCGTATTCCTCTTGTCAAGCCGCTCCTGAACAACAATGTCAGAAGCGTCTTACCTGGGCTAAAGAAAAACAGATCTGGACTGTAACTCAGTGGTCCAAAGTCCTCTTTTCTGATGAGAGCAAATTTTGCATCTCATTTGGAAACCAAGGACCCAGAGTATGGAGGAAGAATGGAGAGGCACACACACTGCAAGATGCTTGAAGTCCAGTGTGAAGTTTCCACAGTCTGTGTTGATTTGAGGAACCATGTCATCTGCTGGTGTTGGTCCACTGTGCTTCCTTAAGTCCAGGGTCAACGCAGCAGTCTACCAGGAGATTTTGGAGCACTTCATGCTTCCTTCAGCAGACGAGCGCTATGGGGATGCTGACTTCATTTTCCAGCAGGACTTGGCACCTGCCCACACTGCCAAAAGCACCAAAACCTGGTTCAATGACCGTGGGATTACTGCGCTTGATTGGCCAGCAAACTTGCCTGACCTGAACCCCATAGAGAATCTATGGGGCATTGCCAAGAGAAAGATGAGAGACATGAGACCCAACAATGCAGAAGAGCTGAAGGCCACTATTGAAGAATCCTGGTCTTCCATAATGCCTCAGCAGTGTCACAGGCTGATCGCTTCCATGCCACGCCGCATTGAGGCAGTAATTGCTGCAGAAGGGGCCCAAACCAAGTACTGAGTACATATGCATGCTTAAACTTTTCAGAGGTCTGATATTGTTCTATGTACAATCCTTGTTTTATTGATTGCATGTAATATTCAAATTTTCTGAGATTGTGGATTTGGGGTTTTCATGAGCTGTAAGCCATAATCATCACAATTATGACAAATCACGGCTTGAACTATCTTGCTTTGCATGTAATGAGCATCTCATATATTCGTTTCACCTTTTAAGTTGCATTACTGAAATAAATGAACTTTTGAACGATATTCTAATTTTGAGTATCACCTGTATATTTAAGTAAAAAGAATACTCTTTTTATTGCGCACAGCCTATTCCAAATCTCAAAATGCTTTTTTTTTTTTTTTTGCTACTGTGACTCATGCTCCTGTTAGAAGGTGGCTGTCTTTGTTCTCCATGGTGCCACTGTGTGTAGGAACATAACCAGTCTCTCTTGCTCACTCTCAAGATGGATAAGGGACTACGGGATTTGTAGTGTACATAGAGAAGTGCACATGACAGCAACTAACATGGATGGGTGGGTCATTTTTGAAACTGACTACCCAAACAAAGGTGTGAAATATCTGAATAGTCCTGTGGACCTTTGTAGATAGCTGGAAGGGAGAGGAGTCCTTCAGAAGGTCTTATAGCAAACTCTGACCTGAATGCCCTGAGCTCTTAAAGACGAACTCCATCCAAAAGGGGAAGCTCCGCTTGTCTGCCTCCTCCACTGCCACATTTGGCACCTTTTGGGGGGGGGGGGCTGGACTGGGGAGCAGGTACCTGGTTCCACGGCATACTGGAAGTTATTCGCTCTTGAGAAGAGGAGATTAAGGGTTAAGGGGGGGATATGATCAACATGTACAAATACATAAGGAGTCCATATAGTGAACTTGGTGTTGAGTTATTCACTTTAAGATCATCACAGAGGACAAAGGGAGCACTCTTTACGTCTAGAGGAAGAGATTTAATCTCCAAATATGGAAAGGTTTCTTCACAGAAAGAGCCGTGAAAATGTGGAATAGACTCCCTCCAGAGGTGGTTCTGGCCAGCTAAGTAGATTTCTTTAAAAAAGGCCCAACACCCTCACACATTGCCTCTTACCAACTGTATGTGACCCCCATCACAGAGGTCTGATAAGCTATGCAGATAAACAGAAGTTCCAGTGTAGATGTAGGCCGCTATTGCATAATATTCAATACACCGCCCGGTCTAGTTCATCCTCAGTATGGCATCCATGTGAAGCAAAAGAGATACTCTTGGTGCAGTAAGCATCAATAGTTTTATTGTATTAAAGAAATGCACTCACATTTAAATGGTAAAAGCAGGCCTCTTGTATTACACAAGGAACGACCAGCGTTCCCAACCACAAAGATGGCTGCCGTGTCTCCAGACAAGCTCCTGCGTCGTGTCCTAGGCTCTCCCCAACGCGATTCGTCATACGGTTACATATGGGGCATGGACTGGGATGGACGTGCAGGAATACACTATATATGAGCATGGATGGCAGAAATGCGATGCGCTCCACACACCGGAACGGACATCAGAGGTCGTTCCATAGCATGCGTTCCACTAACCGGAAATGTGCTCCTTGCTCGGATCTGTGCCGGATTCTACCTCTGTACCGATGGCAATCAACAAGGACAGCAGAGCCACACATAAAGGGGCACTTCAACAATCCAATAGACACACTGATGTGTCTCAGAAGGAAGTCACATAAAATATGCCGGTAGTGGAAATAATGGTAGAAACGTTAAACATGATTCAAGAACTAAAAAATAAAATAAAATGTAAAAAATAGCAAGAGTCATATATGGAGACAAGGCCATCTTGTAGTTAAATTGTATAACATCAGCATATTGAAATTATTGTTGCCATACTTAACCATTAAAAATAATACTACATAATATGTAAACCAGAACCCATAGCCGTGAGATGGCAGATATACATAAAATGAAAAACAGAGGCAATAGTGCCATATACTAATTACATAATGGATACTACACCTAGCAACACAGAAAGGATCATATGTATTTTAAGCATTATTTATAAAGGAGTTAATGTCCTATTGTGTGCTCATACCCAGTGGACTATAGGTCTTCGCCTTAAAGATCCACTGTGTATTACATTTGATTTATATATGGTGTTTTTATGGACAACTTATCCACCATAGGGTGGAACTATGGTGGTGAAACTAGATACGCATGCCACATCCTAGGTTTAACCTTTAAATGAAATTAATATTTGATCAAAGAAATGGACTTTATAGGCATGTCTGATGAAATGTATATAATAAACTTTATTTGTTACAAACAATAGCATTCATATGCTCATAATGTACAATTAATATTTTATTTTAAAATAGAGTAGTTAAAAAAGTACAAACATAATCCCAGACTTCAAGTTGTCTCAAAAAAGTGTGATCAGAATTCATATATGATCCCCAGGGGTCCATTCTCCTACTTGACGAAAACTCATCACAATCATCTCAATCTACATCTCAGGACTCCACTGACAATATATTAAAATATGAATCAAGTTATCCCTTTCACCTTAAAAATAAATCCCAGCGTTTCCCCGACCTAACCACTAACACCAACATTTGGACTTTCCTTAATGCCATGGTGAGTGATGTCAAAAGACTAAAGATTACACATGTTGCCCCCAATCTTACACGATCCCAAATGAAGGCTTTACAGTCGCTAAAAAGAATTCCAGACATTGTTATAAAAAATTCAGACAAGGGGGGCAATGTTGTTATCCTAACCCAATCCTACTATGAACAAATGTGTATGGACATCTTACAGAATAGAGAGTGGTATTGTTGTTGTAACGGGGGGAACAGACTTAAAAAATATTGTTACAGACCTTAAGAAAAATCGCTGACATTTCGGAAGTAAACCCTAGCACATTCTAACCCCCGTTGTACACATTAGAAATCAGAAAACTGTAGTGAGTGGTACCGTAATTCCTTTCAGGTTTACAACCACAATCACCAATCCAGCCCCTTTGCGACCCTAAATAAAAATTCCACTTTCCCTATTGAACTAAGTATAAAATTATATAACAGTCACCTCAGGACTCTACATCTAACTCTACTAACACTACTCAAAAGCAG
>BLSH010019025.1:293044-318508 GCA_018402905.1 Glandirana rugosa | reverse complement strand
CCCCCAAATGGCCCCTTTTTGGAAAGTAGACATTCCAAGGTATTTAGTAAGAGGCATGGTGAGTTTTTTCGCGGTTTAATTTTTTCCCACAGTTCTTTGCAAAATTAAGGTGTATTTTTTCACAAAATGTTAATTCTAACAGGTTATTTCTCTCACATGGCATATATATACCATAAATTACACCCCTAAAACACATTCTACTACTCCTCCTGAGTATGGCGACACCACGTATGGGACATTTTCACAGCCTGGCCACATAGGGAGGTCCAATTTGCAGGGAGCACTATCAAGTGTTCTAGGGGCATAAATTACACATCCAACTTGTTGACTACCTATTACACTTTTGAAGACCCTGGAGCACCGGGACAATGGAATTGCCCACAAAACGACCCCATTTTGGAAAGCGAACACGTAGCCAAATGCTGCTCGTGGAGTCGACTCACATTAACGGAGCGAATACTTCCTGAGGCGGGTCCTTGCTGATAAATGAGGGCAGTGACAATTTCTTCAATGTATTTGAGGTAGGTGAGGGATTGGTTTTCGGACGATCTTTGGTAACAAATAAACAAATTGTTAAAGGCCATATAGAAAAGGTAAAAGGCAGCTTTCTTGTACCGATAAAAGGGCTTTCAGGTAAACAAATGGGGCTGTACCATCTGGTCATTTAAATCCACCCCTGCCATGAATAGATTGTAGTCGTGGACACATTCAGGCTTTACAACTGGGCCACGTCTTCTCTGAATCTCCACCAAGGTGTTGTTGTGGATAGTAGAGGATATGGACATCTTTCTTTTGCCTCCACTTCATATCCAATACCTCTTCATACCTCATGAAGGTAGATTTGTAGGTTTTTTGGTAAGGAGATTTTGTGGGAAGCCCTTCTGGTTTTTCTTGAAGGTGATGCAAGCCAGGGTTGTTTCTCGATAAAGGTGGCGAAATAAGGGCAAGCTTGTATAATAGTTGTCAAAATATACACCTAATTTATTATTTCTTAGCCATTTTTCAGAGAATATGAATTATAACACAAAAACGTCTTTTACTTATGGTTAGCGTAACCATGATCCAAAACACAAGGCCAAGTCGACCTGTCATTGGCTACAGCAGAATAAAGTGAAGGTTCTGGAGTGGCCATCTCAGTCTCCTGACCTCAATATCATTGAGCCACTCTGGGGACATCTCAAACATGCAGTTCATGCAAGACGGCCCAAGAATTACAGGAACTGGAGGCTTTTTGCCAAGAGGAATGGGCAGCTTTACCATCTGAGAAGATAAAGAGCCTCATCCACGAATACCACAAAAGACTTCAAGCTGTCATTGATGTTCAAGGGGGCAATACACTGTACTAACAACTGGGGTAAACTTTTGATCAGGGTAATTTGGGTAGTTTCTGTTGTCATCACTGACCATGAGTGAAATAACGGTTTTTATGTTATCATTCATATTCTCTGAAAAATGGCCAAGAAATCAAATTCTGCCAGGGTATGTAAACTTTTCTAAACAGGGGGGTATGCCAGCTCCCAGACAATTTTCCCACTGGTTCCAATATATGTGGGGCAATCACGGGGCTGGAGCTGGGAGTCTTTACCTTCATAGATTCAGAAGGTGTATACATATCCAGTGGCTCGATCACAGTGTTTGTTAAGTTTTAAGTCATACCTGGCTCTCTTGCTTGGAATGTACTGCTTGAACTGCAGCCAGCCAGTGAAATGCATGAGGGATTCGTCCACACATGTTTTTATCCGGAATGAACACTTCCACAAATCTCTGGGAAGAGGAATTAATTCGGGGGCTTATCTTGTACAATTTATCATGGTTGGGGTGATCTCGGGGAGGGCACTGCGAATTATCGCTAAAATGCAGGAACTGCATAATCATGTCGGATCTTGTCCTGGACATCACAGTGGAGTATATTGGGATGGGTGGACTAGTACGCATGGACTTTTTTTTTTTGTAAGCCACATATTAAACTTAAGGCCCAAAAATAATTTTAGTTCATCCACGGTCAGACGTCGCCAATTGAACATGTGGGTGTAAGATGAAGTGGGGTTGGCAGCAATAAATTGCTCTGCGTGGAGATTGGTTTGGTCCACCATACTCTGCAGCAATTCGGGGGAGAAAAACAAATAAAAATAATCCAATGGGGCAAATTTGGTAGTGTCATCCTGCACACCTGGCTGTGCGGTGAAATCGGCGATTACTGTGGACCCAGAGTTGGCAGGCAACCATACAGGGTTTGCCAGGGCATCGGGAAGGAAGGACTGAGCCCCGACCCAGATTAGGGTTCCTTGGGTTGGGCGTGTAGAAAAAGCAGGGATCACATAGTGACAGGTTTTTGTTTACATTTGTGACCGGCTGTTTACCGATGGGGAAAGCGCAGGGTCCGAGGGACACAACACCCCCCCCCCACCGTTCGTGCGAGCGGCTCCGGGGAGCACATTAGGCGCGCCTCCGTTTTCCACAAGCAATGTGATCGGCTGTGCATACGGTCAACAGCCAATTTCACTGGTGGTTTACCGTGATCGGTGACGGCTTTTGTCCGGCGGATATGAGCCGTCCCGGGCGCACGCTAACGGCTTATCCAACTGGACGTCAATAGACGCCGAGTCAGGATAATGGAACCACCGCCCGGATGTCATTTGTCAATAGGCTGGGCAGGAAGTGGTTAAACAGCACAGTGCAGTGATCCTGCCTGTTCCCCCTCTGTGTGCTGACCACGGTAATCATGGCTGCTGATTCCTGATTACCGTGGTCAGTTTACATGTCCCTGTCATCCCGCTGCTCTCTCTTCCTCCCTCACAGCTCCTGTGTGTCTCTCTCCCCTCTCAGTCTCCCCCCCCCCCCTCCTTCCAATATTAGTAACTGACAGTAAAAGTAAAGAACAATTACAGCCAGCTTCTCTATCATAGTAATTTCTCCTACACTGTGTAAATGTTTTTGTAAAACAAAGCCTGCAAATACCCTATCTTTGATCTCTTCTGGCCAGTCACAGCAGTCACGTGTCCTTCCTGGCTGACGTGGGAGGGGAAACTCGGCCCCTCCATCTTTAGCTTGTAGATTGGAAGAGCGGAGCCGGAGTTCACGTGACCAGCCATAAAAGAGCAAAGATTAGGTATTTACAGGCATCATTTTAAAAAAAAGCAATCACACAGTGTAGGAGACATTAAAAGAACAGAGGAGCTGGCTGTAATTTGATCTTTACCTTTACAACCACTAATAGAAGGGTCAGTCAAAGAAAGAACAAAAAAAATATGAGAAGAGGTTTATTGCCTAAGGTCACCAATTGGAGTCTCACAAAATGTACATATCTATAGGACAGCAAAGCTTTTGTCAGCGTCCAGTCAACTGAACATAGCAACAAATTACCATGGTCTAAGAATGAACTCTTATGTCCTGTACTGTACAATTAAGATAGCCCACGTTCATACACAAAAACACAATATACACAAATGAACAGTCTGTCTGATGAAGTCTGACATGCTTGTTCTAAAACCTAAAAGATAGTTAAGTGTTACAGATTAAATGCAGATCTTTCAACTTACCATTTGCATGTTTGGGGCTGGCAGAGGTGCTGCTGGAATTAGCCAATTTTAGAACTATCTTATCAAAGCCAGGGGTACTGCAGTCCACCCCAGTCATGGCACATAAATGTTCTTGGTATTCCACTGCAGCTTTCTCAAACCTGTCAAAAAAAGGAGGGTATAAATTACAACCAAATTAGAAGATATTTTTTAAAATGTTTAAAATCTATTGGTTCTTAGAAGCAATAAAAACAAAACCTCAATACATTGTGAACATTGCCCAAATAAAACTGTATTCAGTGTTCAAACCACATATTCAAAGTAGAACTGCAGGAAAAACTATTTTCTTCATTTTGGAATAAGGGAGTGTTATAGCCCCTGTAAGGTTTATTTTTGCCATCTCTGTGCCATTTCGGAGACTTAGGCTCACTTCCTGTCCAATAACCAAAACAGGAAGGGAGAGGGAATCCCTGTAAATTAATGTAATCTTTTGAGGACCCTAGGTCACCAGAACCAGTGGTTTCCCCATTGGAAGATTTCCCTTATATTACTTTTCTGGAGACAACCCAAAATTTTGGATTTTCCTCTACTTTCAAATTGAATGAAAGTGGTAAACAGGACAAATAGAAAGGGTGATTCTCCCTAATAAGAGACACACAGAGCAATAAAAACCTGATGGATTAGTACACCTATCTCCCCTCTATTAAAAACTAAAAAAAAAAAAAAAAAAAAAAAAAAAAAAATTAAGCTTCCATGATTACCATCTTGGCATACATTGTACAGACAGTCCTGTTACAAAAGAGCTGTACAACTTGATAATATAGTCACACAGAAAGGGGTTTGTGTTTGCAATTAGTACTAAGACTCCCAATTGCACTTTGGTTTGTCATAACTAGTAGCACCATTTACAAATATTTAATTCATTTTAAAAACAGTGCCAGTATAGAGATACTATAGCTTCATTCACATGGGTGCTGAGGCCCATATAACATGAATTAGCCATTTTTATAGGGCTGGAACCACGTGCAGGCAGCTTGTGTTACTGAATAGGGATGTAGAAGCTGTACAGATAGTCACACACACTAAGTTTGACAAGCATGCAGCGACGCGTGTGTGGAACCTATGTGAATGAAGCCTAAATCATCCAAAAAATTGGTTATTTTTAGCTACCCTAAAATACATTTTTGGAGGGACACAACCATTCAGAGACTGTTGAGTTATACTGTCACATTCAGGAGGATTTGACAAAGGCAACAAATGCAAAAAAAATCTCACGGTAGCAGAAAAGGTTCAGTTGGCAGGAGGTGACCAGGTTACTGTGCAAACTAAGCATACGTCACTTGCAATCAGAAGTAGCGGTTGGAAGGTGCTTTCTCTATGCTGAATGATAAGGGCTTGAAGTGCGCAACAATACATCTAGCATGTCAGTCTCAGCTGTAAACTCTCCAAAGGTAAACAGAAAGTGGGGTTTCAATTAGCAAACAACGGCCCTAGTAACAACATAGCTTACCTGTGTCTGGCCCACATGGCCTACTCACAAAGTGACTCTATGAAGACAGGGTCACATTTGGGGCTCTGCCACGGCTTAGAAACGAGAAAGTAAACCATGGCTAACATAGTGAACAAGTTATGGTCTTCAAAAGCTAGTGCAAACCACAAAAAAATTGTGTTAAAGCCAAAAAAACTGGATGTGTGGGCATGCATCCTTTATATCTGCTTACACCAGGAAGTTCCCCTGAAGAAGTGAAGCAATCAGTGACCAGGTAGACTTCATCCTGAATATCTGTACCCTCAGACATCTTGAGTCTTAAAAAGGTAGGCCAGAAGTCTCCATTTGGCTTGGGAACCATAAACATACTTGGAAAAGAAAGCAACAGACCTCTGCTTCTCTAGCACAGACGTGAGGATCACCTGTGAGAGTAAACTTTCCAGAGCTGCAAAGAAAACTGCTGTGTGTTGTGGCTCCAAAGATACCATTGAGAACATAAAGCTTGGAGTGAAAAAACCGCCAGGCTCCAGCTTGAAACCGCTGGACACCATGCTGCAATCCTAAGTCCTGAGCAAGCGGGGGTGTACCTTCACTGCGAGAAGGCTACCAGAAAGGCACCCTTACAAGTGAGGTCTTCCAAAAGGAATATCAAAGAGGTTTGTGAAGTACAGAAAGAACCCAGTTGAAATCCTAAGGTGACACAGGATGTCGAATTGGGGATTTGTACGCACAACTCCCTGAAGAGCAGTCTTAATAGGGGATTTCGAAGCAAGAATTTTTTTGGAAAAAACATTGAGTAAGCAAAAACATGTCCCATGAGGGGTAACTTGGGGCCAGACACTGGTCAAGACCAGAAAAGAGAAATGCAAAAATACAAGTGATAAAGAGTATTCCCTGGGACTCAACACCCTGCCTTTGAACCAGGCAAAGCAAGTCTTCCATGTGCGATGGTAAATCTTGTGGGAGTTTAATTTTCTTGCTCTAAGTGGGAATAGGAGTCAGAAACACTCCTATCCTTTAGAACTTAGGTTTCAAAGCCATGCCACTAAAGGTAGTGAATAAAAAACAGGATGAAATAGGGGACCATGGGCCAGTAGGTCTGGTTTGTTTGGAAGAAGCCAAGGCACATTTGCCAGAAGTCTGAGTGTCTCTGTACCACTTCTTTTGGGCCAATTTCATGCAATGAGAATTAAATATTTCTACCTCTTTCCAAGCAGTCGAAGGAGGATCTTCAGAGAGCAGACTTAAACCAGCTTCAAGTGAGTCCAAGAAATCCCCAATGCATCCACTGTGAAGGTCAAAGGATCTCTGGCCTTGGATATAAACATGTTCAGCTTGCTGTTTAACCTGGAGACTAGAGGTGTTCATCTGGTTTTTCACACTTTTGAACGAAATTCTGAAAGCTCTCTGGTAGAGGATATTTGGTTAAAAGTAGTCCACCTGATGGTATGCCTGAGTGTTTTCCCATTCTTAAGCTTTTCTGAATATGTTTGGTCTTCATAACCTGTGTGGAGATTTTCATGCTATAGCCTCAAATCTTTCTGATATACTTGCTTGAGCTAGGTTTGCGTACCTCTGCATCTCTACCTGTAACTCTGTATCTCTTACTTTAAAAAAGTTAATCAAAAAATCTATTGAAAAGAAAGATCTCTGGGTTCAAAGACCACTACCCAGGTCTAGGCTTTGATGACTTGGGAAGTCTGCTATGTAAACTGTCTACTCTGGGGATGTGGATGACATGAGAGAGTTTCCGATGGGATGAGTATGAGGACTGTTTTCTTTTAGGTAAATTCTAGGCGGTATTCTAAGGAGCAACATCTTCCTTGAAGGTCTTTTTGGAACATTTAACAATTAAAAGCATTAAATATGGGGTGTGACCAATCTGCAGATATAAAACGGGTGCAAGCCATGGACCAGCCGCTGAACATCTGCTTATAAACCGCTATAGAGGCACCCTCTGCAGGCAAGACTTCTCCCCTCACCTGGCTCCGGTCCAGGCTGAATTGCAGAACTATGACGAGGAAAAGGAGAAGAGCCCAGGGCACCAGACCAAGCCGTCTAAGATGGTGCCAGCCCACCCCCCCCCCCCCGCACACCACGAGACAGGAGCAGGGATGCATCTGCATGGCTTAAGAAATATGGAGAGCTGCAGGACCTGCTGGGACCTAACCTGCAGAGGGCTGAAGGCTCAGCTAGTCTCTGGTGAGTCGTCCTCTGCTATACACACAGTCACAGGGGGAGAGGAGAGGGTGGGGCAGCCAGATGACCATGAGGGAGATTGGGCTGTTAACACCCCAGCTATATTGCAGCATTCTTCTCCGGAGGATGTCTTACATGCTGTACAATGTGGCAACTCAGCTTTGACTGCACTTACCAACCAATTTCAGCAGCTGCGTGAGGAGGTGGTGCTCATCCGCCAAGACATGCAGAAGGTGCGAGGACACACTACAGCACTGGAGGGACGAATGAGCTCACTAGAAGATGAGATGGCCCCTGCTAGACGTGACATTAAAGCGAATACTACTGCTTGGACAAAAGGAACTGTTAAAATAAATGGCTCCAAAGTTTTTCTTCCCGGATTTTTCCATGGAAGTGCAAAAATTGTGGGCACAGTACGATGATGTTAAATGCAGGTTAGGGGCCCTCCACATTCCCTATGCGATGTTATACATGGCCAAACTGCGTGTGGTGGTGCAAGGAGAGACACTTCTTTGTTACTCCCAAACTGGCATAACAGTGGCTAGATAGGAATGAGAGCCATCTCTCTTGCGCACGCATGCAACCTGAAAAAGTCTTCTTTCACTCCTCGCGGCACCTACATGCAAAGCTTTTGGTCCACTAGAGGTTGCGAGTTCACCAACTGACTCCCGCTTTGGCCTTGGTGGTATATTTTTCTCCCCATGGAAGTTCCTGCGGGAATAATGGTTTCTTATTTTTTTTGTTGGACTGTTTTTAAGTTTGTTTTTATTTCTCATGAGGAGTTCCTCACCCTGTGTCAGGGCCTACAAGTTTAACTTCATATGGACTTGCCTTGCCGTTTGTCAGTCATCCTTCATAGTTAGACTCTGGTGTGGATGCCCATTACTCTTGATCTCCTCAAGCCCACTAAGCGTCCTCCTCATGCAACGTAGAGGATTGGAAATATTTGCTCAGTTCTTTGTTTTACTTAATGCAACTGGATCAAACGGTTTCCTGGAAAATTCGAGGTCTTAAGGACTCGAAGAAAAAAAGCCATGTTTACGACATTATCCCTTCATAGTTCCTTTGATGGTCTGTCTGCAATAGATGCACCTCACCACTTATACTACATATCTGTTGAATAGTAGACTATACCCACTACAATACCATTCTGAGTTTACCAATTATACAAGGGGTGTTAGTATTTTATTATCATCTAATATATTTTTCTGTTATGTGATATTGATAATCTGTTTTGCATCCTCGGTAAGGTGTACATACCTACCCCATATAACAGTGAGGTGCTAAGGGCAGTGGCTTGCTTGTTGGCTGATCATCCTGTAATCCCTTTCCTGATATTGGGGGACTATGCAGTGAAGGATCCTGCTGTGGACCATTTTCCATTAAAATTCAGGAACAGGGCTTAAGAGATATTTGAAGAATATGCAACCCCACTACTCTCCTTTACTCTTGCTGTTCTAGTACACATAATACCCTATCTCGGATTGATATGGCGTTGGGCACAGATTCCATTTTTCCCTATGTAACCAATGCTCTGTATCATGCCAGAGGGCTGTCAGACAACTCCCCGTTAGCATTGACTCTAGCTTCTTCTACCCTAGACGTTTCCACTGGAGTGTCAATCCATTCTGGTTAAGAGTGCTCCAGTGGTGTCATTCCATAAGGGACTCCCTTTATGAATTCTTTTTACTAAATAACCACTTTGCCTCACCCATGATGGTGTGGGATACCATGAAAGCCTATCTCCTTGGCCTGCTGATTAAGGAGATTAGCGCATATAAAAAGTCCAGAATGGAGTGGGAGAGCTTCCTCTCGGCTGAGGTTCATAGAACAGGGGCACAATATTTATCCTCCCCCCTACTAAACAAAATTGTACATCTTGGAAACATCTTGAAGAATGTGTACAGATAAAAAGAATGTGAAAAGGAAAATTTCTTCATACGTTGTCAGTATTATGCAGATGGCGAAAACACGGGACACCTCCTTGCTGTAATTGCACGTTCCCAAAACCCCCCACAGCACATCTCGTCTATTGTTCCTGCCTCAGGAGAATCTACACCCGACCCCCAAGCTATTTTGAATGTGGATCTCTATAGTAGCAAAGTACATTACCCCTCCCCCCTCAACTCCGGGAGTTTTTAGACTCGGTAACCTTGCCTTGCCTCGCTTCAGAGAACAGAAAGCTCTTAAATTCCCTGCTAGCTATCGCAGAGCTTAGCACAGCTGTAGCACAGACAACGGATAGTAAAGTGCCAGGGATGGATGGCCTCCCGGGCAAAATATACAAAGTGTATGGAAACATGTTGCTCCCCGAGCTATTAGAAGTGCTAAATGAGGCTTATACATCCCACCAATTACCAGACTATAAATGTGGCCAGCATTATAGTTCTATTGAAACCTGGGAAAGCTAGGCTCTACCCAGAAATATATCGTCAGATTTCACTATTGAACTCCAACGTTAAAATTCTGGCCAAGTTACTTGCAAACACTCAGTAAGGTTGTGCATCGATTAGTCCATCCTGATAAATTAGGCTTTATTCCCATCAGATCAACGGCAATTAATAGAAGATTGTACCTTAACCAACAACTCCACCCCTCAGACAATGTAGAAGATAGGGCCATACAATCCTAGGATGCGGCCAATGCGTGTGACAGCGTGGAAAGGCCCTATAAATGGGAAGTACTGAAAAGCTTTGGTCTGGGTAAACACTTTATCAGTTGTGTTAAATTGCTATATTCTGCCCCAAGAGCCACTATGAAAGTCAATGGCTCATATTCTGATGTATTTTCCCTTCATAGAGGGTGCCCCCTCTCTCCTTCGCCCTGGCGATCGAGCTGCTTGAAGCAACCATTCGGCAGTCAGGCTCCGTTTCCCGGTTCCGAAGAGGTGAGCGACAAGACAAAAGTTCCCTCTATGCAGATGACGCGTTGATATTCCAAGGGGACACTAGGAGCTCATTATCATGCCTCATGACCACTATTAAAACGTTTGGATATCTATTAGGTTTTCATAATTAACTGGGATAAGTCTGTACTCATGCCCATAGACTCCCAACAACTCCTGTTACCTCAATGTGCACAACAAATAAAAGTGGTGGATTTGTTTAAATACCTTGGGTTTGGATTCAACCTCCGGTAGAAAATTATCTAACACACAAGAACCCCTTTTGAATAGATTTCAACTGAAAAGGCCTGGTTTAGTAACATTATCCGTGGTGGGCCGAACGAATCTCATTAAAATGATATGGGCTCCGCAATTATTGTACATTCTACATAACTCCCCTGCGAGGATCACTAAAAAGAATGGACTCTCGCATTTTTATATGGAAGGGCAGGAACACCAGAATTTGCTTATCTATTTTACAATTCCCGAAGGATAGTGGGGATCTGGCAGTTCCTCATATGAAATTATACTTCCTTGCTGTGCAATGGCAGCACCTAGCAGGGTGGGGAGTTCAGAGCCCGCATGACCCAAATCAAGCCATCATACACTTTCCCGAGGCGAAAAATCACCTCCTGGCTCAGTTGGAAGCTGGTGGGTGTAGGGTCACATCAAAATACCCTTCTCTGAAGTTGATGAATAAAGTCTGGGAAACTATGAAACAATGGGCTTTTCTGGCATCTCCTCCCATTCTCCAATATAGTGGGGGATCGTTACATGGAATTAAGCAAGCTTTCTGGTTTTGACCAATGGTATTATAAAAGGAGCATGGTTTCTCCATCCGCTATTTGTACAGGGCCAACTTGGATCCTTCCAAGAAGTTTGATATATCTTCTTGCAGATTTTTTCAATACCTTCAATTACGACACGATCAGAACAGGCCAAAATAACCAATATGTGATTGATCCCCCCCCCCCCCCATTGACTCCTTGGGCAATGCGGTGGACAAGGAGGATCTTATTCTTCCCTGTACAGGATGTACAGGAGACGTGGCAGGCAATACTTGATCAGGCTCAATTTGTTTCCCTCTCACCCACACAGAGGCTCTCAGTTCTTTGTGCACCATAGATCGTATAGAACACCCATACAGCTGCATAGATAGAATCTAAGGAAGGATTCTGGTTGCCCAGGTTGTCACAGCACCTCAGCTGATCTTTTACATCTACTCTGGCACTGCCCCAAGCTGGTTCACTATTGGCACAGAATCATTGATACTATCAATAGGGCATTTCAAGTTAATTTGATTAACGACCCTTTGACATGTGTACTGGGGTTTTTCGATGAGGACGTTTTTCCAAGATTGCGATTTCTGGCATGTAAATGCACTGCATCTAAATGGCATCTAAATGGCTGTCCCCTCTCCCCCCTAAAGTGAAGGAGTGGCAATCACGTCTATTGCATGCTCCTCAAAGAACGCAATCTTTATCAACAGAGAGGTACTCCTCGCAGATTTGAGAAGTTGTGGGACCCATGCTTGCAAACCCCAGGCTTAGCTCCCCTTACATTAGTATCTCTTTTTTTAGTTTTTTTTTTTTTCAATGTTAGCAAGTATCAAAATATGTCTGTTTTATGCTTTTATTCTCGCATCCACTATAAGTCTGGTCACTTAACACATCTTGGGTGATACACAGGAGGATAGGTACGGGCAAAATTGTAGGCAGGCACAACGTTAGTAGGTGTAGGGATGGTGGCATTATTTAATACTGAGCTAGTGTTAAGACGTATTATATATTCAGGTGTTTTTTGCTGTATCTTATGTTACAATCTCGCAAGGCGAAGTACACTGCATAGTGTAGGGATAATCTACTCATTACTGATTACTCATGTTTCACAAGATTTGTGCGGCAGAATTGCTCTGGCTTATGATGCTGCAGTCCGTTGTATGGTATTTTCTTTCTTTTTTTTGTAAAACTTACAAACCTCTTAAAAAAACTATTTGATCCAAAAAAAAAATCAAATACAGCCAACGCCCACTTCTTCAGGTTTGAGCAGTCGATTTTAATAAAGTCACAACATAATGCACTAGCGGACCTGTGTTAAGGCTTGATGAAGGCCAATGTCTCCTGATGGTGTTAAAAGCAGCCTGCCTGGGTGACCTTGCAGACGAGGTCCAGTGTTGTAGAGATAAATCTGAGGGCTCTCAGTTCCAGAATGTTGATGGGAAGTTTCAACTCCTGTGTTCCTCATCAGAGAACAGGTCCATCATCCAAGAACATGAACATTATTATAGTGCGCTCTGTAGGCAGCTTTAGTATTTTTTTTTTTTTTTTTGCCAGTGTCCAATCACCTCAAAATAGCTTTATATAAACCCATGGATTATGAATACAAGTCTTGTGTGCTGCACTATATAATTAAGTACATTTAATTTTAGTTGCAGCGGTTTGTCTCTAAATTGCATAAAAAAACTAATTCTTGCAAACATTACCAAAAGAAATCCTGAAAAAAAAATAGTATTACTTTGTAAGTGCTTAGCACTTCTGCCTAGCAGCACTAGGGTCATTGGTTCGAATCCCAACCACGACACTACCGTCTGTAGTTTGCATGTTCTCCCTGTGCCTGTGTGGGTTTCCTCCCACACTCCAAAGACATGCTGGTAGGTTAATTGGCTCCTGTCTAAATTGACCCTAGTATGTGTGTGTGTATGAATGTGAATTAGGGACCTTAGATTGTAAGCTCCTTGAGGGCAGGGACTAATGTGAATGTAAAATATAAATGTAAAGCGCTGCGTAAATTGAAGGAGCTATACAAGTAACTATAAATAATAATCTTTATTAACAAAACTAGATCATAATAAATAGGCTCATATCAGATCTATAAAAATTGCTCTGGTTCAAAAACGGTATATACAAGTGCACGGGCTGAAGTGTTTAAGCAAAGCCATAACGCACCTCCCATCGGCTTGCAGAGCTACAGAATTTATCCAAGAAAGGGTTTTGCCAGCAACAGCAGATGACCATACTGTAAGCCCCTGTATAGCTTCGGGACACTGAAGTTCACACAGAGCCTCCACTACCATCATTACTGTCAACTCAAGTTCTGTCCCCTAAGAAAAAAAAAAAAACAAACACAATAAGATTGTGAAGCCAATGTTTGTAAGACAATAAAAGCTGTCTGGAGAATTCTAACAATTACTACAACTCTTACCTGAGGTGCACTGCTATTCTTCATCTCTGCAAGCAGGTCAAAGCCATGTCTAACTGTAACAGCTGGCTGCCCAGCTAACAAACCCACTCGCATAATGGCAATTCGAATTCGAGTGAGCCAATCTTGGCATGTTTGTCGATTGGTGTAAAAGAAGGTTCTGATAACCTATGAATGGCAGAAGAAAGAATGCTTTAAAACTTTGGAACTTTATCAAACACTAAGCCAGAGCCTAAGGGCTTGTTCACACTTTCTAAAGCTTAAACGCTCCTATATCGATGGCATGGGCGTTAGACTCGCATTAGTATGGGTGTTAGACCGGCATTTTACAAGCGTTCAGGAGTTAAAAATGCTAGTTTTTAAGTGTTTGATAAGAGTTAAGGCACGTTAAAAAACAGCTGCACAAATGTCTATTCCATTACAGTAAATTAACTAATCTTAACGGCCCGCAACCACACCTGCCTGCCAGAGCATTTGCGAAGCATTACCAGACTTGAATGGGAGACGTTGAAAGGCTTCAAATGCCTCCTGACTAGACATGAGGCTTCAATTTTCAAGCAACGTGACGCTAATGCTTCATGTTTTGACAGTGTGAACAGCACCATGTGCGGTCTATTGCATCTTGGGCATAGGCATTTGAGGGGCATTTTTAGCACTTCTTAAACGCCTGCTTTTAATGCCAGTGTCAACTTAGCCTTAAAGTTATTGCAGACCCCCCCCCTGTAAATGAACACATTCAGTTTTAAAACAGAAATGAAAAGCAAAATATTTGTGTATATTAAAAATAGACATTACAAACAAGTTTTTCCCCTTTTTTAATATAAGTGATCACATTTCCTCTGTTCCCAGCTGCATAAGAGAGCTAGGGGAGGAGAAACCGCAGCACACTCATCTTCCCAGTGAAAGGTTGTGCAGGGGGTGTGTGTCAAGATAAGTCTGATCATTGGAGAGCAGGCAGAGTTCCCAGCATAGCTACAAAACTGACCACGCAGTGTTTTCTCCTGCTTACCGTGGTCAGTTTTTAATAGGAAAGCAGAGGGACTGGTAGTAACTAAGGATGGGCTCGGGCTTGTTCGGAACCGAACGTGCCCAAGCCCGCCAGGAAGTGAACCCTGCACTGCGCTAATCACAGGCAGTGAGACATTCCCCGGTCGACCACAATAAGCAGGAGAACACACCGTGGTCAGTTCTCTAGCTATGCTGGGAACTCTGCTTGCTCTCCTCCAATGATCAGACTTATCTTGACACCCACCCACTGCACAACCTTTCACTGGGAAGATAAGTGTGCTGCAGTTTCTCCAGTTGCATTTTGAATGACAATTGCGCGGTCATGCAACACTGTACCCAAACAAAATTTTTATCATTTTGTTCCCACAAATAGAGCTTTCTTTTGGTGGTATTTGATCACCTCTGCGGTTTTTATTTTTTGCGCTACAAATAAAATTTTGAAAAAAAAAAAAAGTTGGTTTCGGTCACAAAATTTTGTAAATAATTACATTTTCTCCTTCACTGACGGGCACTGATGTGGATACACTGATCAGCACTGATGAGGCTACACAGACGGTCACTGATGAGGCAGTACAGATTGGCACTGATAAGGTGGCACTGATGGGCACTGATAAGCCAATATATGCAGCACTGATAGGCAGTACTGAGGAGCACTCATAGATGGCACTGATGGACACTCATAGGTGGCACTGATAGATAGCACTGTTAGGGATGGCACTAGCAGACATCAAATATGGGCACAGTGAGGAGAGCAGCCCATTGCGTCTGCAGGCGCGAGTAGAGCAAAAGCAGATAGACGGCTCTTCCGGTTTACACTATGACCAGCCGTGATTGGTCATGGCTGATCATGTGGTAAAGAGCTTCCAATGGAAGCTTTTTACCGAGATCGGTAAAGCGGTGGGTCAGACTGACCCAGCGCACCACCGATCGCCGCGATTCACGGCCCCGCAGGCACGCAATCACGGGTTATTTTGAGAACGTCAATAGACGCCCAGTCAGGATAATGAAGCCATGCCTGGCCTTCATTTGTCTATAGGCTGGGCGGGAAGTGGTTAATAAACACACACTCACCTGTCCCAGGATCCAGCAATGCGGCCGCCCAAACCCTCACTTTTCTCCCTCGCCGACATTACAAGTGTGGGCACCAGGCTGGGAGAGGGAGCAGGTACCTGTCAAAACTAGATACCTGCTCCCCCCCCCCCCCAAAAAAATGATATGCCAAATGTGGCATAGGAGGGGGGAGGAATGCTTAAAGCGGAACTTCCCCTTTTTGGTGGGGCTCCGCCTATAATTAGTATTTTACATGAGACAGAATACACAGCTTCCTGTAGCAACCATTGCAATCTGTAAGCAAATCAGGAAGATTCATTTCTGCTTTAACAAACTCCTGTGGCGTGCAATTTGTTTTAACAAATGGACTTCCTGTGAGGCTAGGCTCACACTACTGCAGATCCGACTTGATCCAATTTCCAGTGCAATTTTGTAGTGCATTTTTGTTGCTTCATGTGTTTTTTTGTAGGAGACTGGATTTTATACAAAAAAAATCTGCCAAAACTCACAAAAAATGCATATACATGCATTTTACATGCTTTTTTGGGTGCATTTCTATTAACGTCTATAGGGCTAAAATCATGCTGCAACAGCACCAAAAGTACATTCCTCCCCCCCAAAAAAAACGCACTGCATTGATGTGAACAGGCACCACTGAAAATAATGCAATTTCCATTGTAATGCGATTCTGTGCAACTGAAGCTGTATCTTGAAACCACACTAGCGTGAACCAGGCCTAAAAGATATAGCACTTCATCTACTAACCTTAGGAGGGGAGGTTAATGCATTGGCACATCCTTCATAAGCATTGTACATCAGTTTGTCTAGGTTTTCCAGGTATTGGAGAAGGAGCACTAAACGTAATTGATTGTTGGCATGTCCTTCATCATTCTCTGCAGTTGTCCACTGACTAACATCCTGGTCTGGATTTAGGGTGTGGGCTGCAAGGCTTCGAATAATGCCTAAAGACAAAAAAAAAAAAAAATTCAGTCTAAGCACAATTCATCTGCCGCAGTCAAAATGAACCGAATACCTGTTGTATAACCATTGTTTTCTATGTGCCCTGTTCGCACTTAAAGGCCAAGTTCACCTTTAGGTCTCATGTAAACTCTCCTAGAAGCCCTTCCTCCTGGCAACAAAAACACCTGACGCTTGTAAAAATGTGTAATGCATTTAGGCTCATTGTACAGGCACTGGGGAGTTAATTTCCTTAGCCAGAATTATTCTGGCCATTAAAATGAATTAACGATCAAATGCTAAACACACCATTAGACAGGTTTACAAGCATTGCACATTTTTTCTGCCAAAATACCGTTGCGCCTTGAGGCCTCTGAAAGCCCCTTCCAAAAGCCATTGTGCACATGGACACACATGGCTAACATGCAGGGAAGTTAAAAGGCAGGGAAAAAAATACCTGACACCTCTAGAAGCAGCTGCAAAAACATCTGGCATGCATGAGGCCTTAATGAAAAAATAAATTCACCTATTAAAAAACCCCACAACACATGCATTAATTATTTTTTCCCCAAAGACCCTGCAAATCATTGGGCACACAATCAGGGGATTGCAGGTGTAATATTAGACGCGTCCTCCAGCTTTCTTACCTTCATGCTGGCATTCATGCAGAAAGCTAGAGGAAGTGTCAATGGACTACAAGTATGCTCACTGCGCACTCTTAGTCTATTAAGAACTACAAGCCATCTGCTGCAGTGGGACATTAGACTTGTAATTTATTCATTCACAGATCCCTGTAAATGAATGATGCAGCTGTGTGGGCTGTGTGACCGCTGTCACAGGGTGGGGGGGGTGGCCTGTTGGAACACATTACACCCTAAATATGAGTAACATTTTCGCCTTTAGCTGCGGAAATCTGCAACAGGTCTGCATTTTCCCATCCCACACTGTAGATCAGTGGTTCTCATCCCTGTCCTCCAGTACCCCCCCTCCCACCACACCAACAGGCCATGTTTGCAGGTTTTCCTTTATCTTGCATAAGTGCTTTAAATCAGAGTCAATGGCTTGGTATTTTGGACAGCTATTTTATCTAAGAGAAATTCCCAAAACATGGCCTGTTGGGGGTACTCGACGACAGGGTTGAGAACCACTGCTGTAGATTACTCGTAGCTGTGTGTTTCTACAATGCATAAAAATTAATAATATTATAGTTATTTCTAGAAATTAAGAATAAAAGGTGAAATTAAAAATAAAAGGTGTTTCTACAATGCATTAAAAAAAAACCTTGCCACCCAGAACGTATGATTCTTGTGCAGTGAAATGTTGTCAATTTTACGATGCAGGCAGCGTCGAACAGTGGGGTCCTTTCATCGCATAATCTTTCAATTCAAATCTGCCTGTCAGTTTACATTTGACTACCTCCTATCTTTTCAGAACTAAACATGATGGATGAGGTAGTCCAGAGTAAACCGATGCATATCCATTTACATTTGGCTGCCCATAGGTCTAACAGGGGTCTGTTCAGGTCCGGGAGGAAAAAAACTGTATGGACATGGATGACACATAAGTGACATCCAAGCGCTTCAGCACTAACTCATTCTTCTATTTAGTAGATGATGTGTTCTTTGATCCCCGGTGGATCAGCATGGAGAAGGCTCGTGTGAAAGGGCCATTAGGCTATATTCACATTAGCCTACTGTGCAACACATTCACACTAGCCTACTGTTTTTCCCAGATCAAGATCTTCTGTATTAATGCCGTATTCACATTGATGTGCTGTGCGGCATCCCATGTGATTCGCACCGCACTGCTGTGCAAATCACAGATTGTATGGCTGAATTTGCATCACATTTGGCACGCATCAGAATCTGATTCATGTCCGAATTGACAGTTCACACAGCGATATGCGAACCAATCTGGGGGTGTCATTAACCGATTAATGACAGGCTCGCGTAGATATACTGTTGCAGAATGGTGCGATATTGCAAATCGCTATTTATAAACGCAATTAGCACAGGCGCGGCTCTCGTGCCCGCCGCACACTCCCTCAGTGTGGCCGCGGGTCGAGCAGACTCAATGTCCGCCGGCGACCTGCGATCATCTGAGAGACGAAGAACGGGGAACCGCCACTGTAAACAAGTAAAAAAAACACCATAAATGAATTCTCATGGTTTGTAAATGCGTCAACTTTTGCACAAACCAATAAATATACGCCGATTGTGTTTTTACCACAAATATGAAGAATATATATCGGCATAACTGATGAATAAAGGGATTTTATTATAACTTACCGTAAAATCCTTTTCTCTGAGTTCACTGACAGACGCAGCCCTTCTTATGACACGTGGGTTTATGCTCATCTTACTAGGCGTAGACTAGGCAAAGAAAAAAACAAATATATAGGCTGGCCCCTCCCAGGAGGCCGTCCTCACCTTAGCATATAACCCCCTGCTGGACAATAGCATATCAGTTCGTAACAAGCCCTACAAACTCAACACAGAGGGGTGGGTGCTGCGTCTGTCAGTGGGCTCAGAGAAAAGGATTTTACGGTAAGTTATAATAAAATCCCTTTTTCTCTAAGTTCACTGACAGACGCAGCCCCTCTTATGACACGTGGGGATGACCCAAAGCTGTGCCAATCAAGAGGGGTGGGCAAACTACAACAACTGTACCCAACAAAACCCTCTCAGAAGGTGCCAGTCGCGCCTACACTGCCGCTTGTAAAACTTTGCGGCCAAAAGCAGCATCCGAAGATGCTGAAACATTAACCTTGTAAAACTTAGTAAACGTGTGCACTGAGGTCCAAGTAGCCGCTTTGCACACCTGAGACACCATGGCCTGGTGTCTAAAAGCCCAGGAAGTACTAACTGCCCTGGTGGAATGAGCCGTGACTGGAAAAGGGGGAACCTTGCCCCGAACCTCATATGCATGAGTCATGGTCTTCCTGATACAACGAGCAATGGTAGCTGACGAGGCCGTCATGCCCTTGCACGAACCCTCCGTTAGCACAAATAATGAGTCAGACTTCCGAAAAGAAGCTGTAGAATTCAAATACACCTGCAAGGCCCTCACCACATCCAAAGAATGTAGTTCAAATTCTTTGGGATGCGACGGGTGCGGGCACAATGAGGGAAGAACAATGTCCTCATTCAAATGAAAAGAAGAAACCCCCTTCGGAAGGAAAGAAGGGTAAAGTCGCAAAATCGCCTTGTCCTTATGAAGGACCAAGTAAGGTGACTTGCAGGATAACGCTGCCAACTAAGACACCCGCCTAGCGGATGTAACAGACACCAAGAAAACCACTTTCTGCGACAACAATTGCAAGGGAAATGTCCCTAATCTTCTCATATGGTGGCTTCTTAAGCACAGAAAGCACCAGATTCAAATCCCACGGCGCCAGAGGCGACCATATCCGAGTCAATATAGGCCTTCCAGGTCCTATGATAAATCTTACGCGAAGTACACTTGCACGCTTTAAGCACAGTAGGGATCACAGAGTTGGACACACCCTATCCCTCAACACCTGGGACTCAATAGCCAAGCCGTCAAAACCAGCGAGGGTAAAACAGGGTGCAAGATGGGTCCCTGAGACAGTAGGTCTTCGCGAAGTGGAAGACGCCACGGGACATCTGCCACCATCCGTACCACATCGGCGTACCAAGGCCAATCTGGAGCTACCAGGATTGTCAGGATTCCCTCTGCTTCTATCCTGCGCAGAACCCGCGGCAGAAGCTTCAGAGGAGGAAAGACGTACAGTAGCCCATACCGACCCCAAGGTGCTACCAGTGTGTCTGTGGCGACCGCCAATGGATCGCTTGTTCTGCACACAAAGGTCTGTACCTTGTGATTGAATTTGGAGGCCATGAGGTCCACCTCTGGTGTGCCCCACTTGAGGCAAATCTGGCGGAACACCTCTGGATGTAGGGACCATTCCCCCTGATCCAGAGCCTGGCGGCGGTCCGCAGCTGCTGCCAAGCTTCTTGTTCCGCCCTGATGGTTCACATATGTCACAGCCATGGCATTGTCTGACTGACCCCGGACAGGGAGGCCTCGCAGCCTTGTTGACCAACGGGATAGACAAAGTCTGATCGCCCTCAGTTCCAGTACATTTATCGGAAGGCGAGCTTCCTGAGCTGACCAACGGCCCTGAGCAGAAAACTGACCCAGGACCCCTCCCCAGCCCGATAGGCTGGCATCCGTCGTTACTAACGACCAATTGAGGGGGAGGAAACATTTTCCCAACTTCAGGGCAGGCTTTCCACCAAATCAAGGATTCTCGGGTCTGATGATCCAACCTGATCAGTCTGTCTAGGGATAGGGGAGATTTGTCCCATTGCGAGAAAATCGCCTTCTGCGGGAGCCGAGTGTGACTCGTAAGGTATCGCTTTGAAAGCCGTGAGCCCCAACACCCGCATACAGAACAGTAAGGAGGACCACTGGCGCGACAACAGGTTTCGCACTGCTGCCTGTAGTGTCAGCAGCTTGTCCGGAGGTAAAAACACCTTCGCCTGCACCGTGTTCAGAATCAGACCCAGGTATTCCAGACGACAGGATGGAGTCAACGTCGACTACTGAAGGTTGATCAGGCAACCGAATCCTTTTAACGTGGACACCGTGATTATCACGTTCTCCTCCAGAGCTGCTCCGACTCTGCTCTCAAGAGTAAATCGTCGAGGTATGCTACCACCGCGATACCTCTCTGTCTCAACAGCGTCAGCATCGGGGCCACCACCTTGGGGAACGCAGAAGCGCAGAAAATGCTGGTGTCTGTGACAAACTGGAACGTGGAGATACGCGTCCTTAATATCCAGGGACGCCATGAATTCCCCTTGGTGCAGGGCGGCCACGACCGAGCGGATGGACTCCATCCTGAACTTTTACAAAGCAGTTTAGTGCTTTTAGGTCCAGAACTGGCCTGACACCGCCCTTTTTGGGCACCACAAAGAGGTTTGAGTAAAAACTGTGAAACCTTTCCATTGTGGGTACCGGTATAATCACCCCCTGTTTGGCAAGTGCCCGAACAGCGCCTAGAAGCGCCTCCCGACGCCCCTGAGGGAGTCTCAAGTTTGAAGGGAAGAACCTTTCTGGGGGTAGAGAGTTGAACGGTGATGCGGGCAGCCCATCTGTCTGCGAACCCCAGAAACCGGCACCCTACCCGCAAGTCGGGCGGGGGCAACCCATCATGCGGAGGTGGACCAAGGGAATGGTGGTTGCCTTATTCAGACGGGCCACTGGTGGGTCCACTGTTGGGGAAGCCCACCTCTTAGTAAAACTATCCTCAAAAGGGTAACGAACAGCAAAGCGTTTTGGCAAAGCAAAGGAATTTTGGGGCCGCAGCCATTCCTTGAACACCGCCTGCTCAAAAAACTGATCATAAGGGTAGGCCCTGGGGGACCTAGGGGGCTTAAGTGACCCACAAACGTATGTGGACTCTTGCAACTCCCCTGCTTGGTCAAGCCGCATGGACTCGCAGATATTGGTGATCAGAGCAGCCACTATCGCCTTATCGCGCGATAAGGAGGCCCCCTGATCATCTTCACCGTCTGAGGGTATTAATTCACCCTCTGATAGCTCCACGGGGGTTCCCGTGACCACCGAGGCAACCTCTGGTTCCGAATCCTCCCCCGAAGAATGACCGGGGGGGGGGGCAGACGCTTTTTGGGGCCCCCCGGAGTCGGAGTCCTGCCATAGCATCGCCGGCCTCTGACATCACAGACCTCCGGCACCCCCACCGTGTGACCACCACCTCTACCCCACCAATCAGCCAGGGAGACCCGGGAGGATTGCACCCACCGCTACCAGCACCCAGGGAGAGCCAGCTATACTTGCTTTTTTTGTAAAATGCCTCAGCGCTGTGACCATAATGAGCAATGAAGCAAAAAACTCCACTTCAAGAGCCTGCACTGCCGCGTCTGTCAGTCACGCTGTCCAAAGCTAAAGAGGAAGTGCCAGGTGCCTGCAGCACGTTTTTACAACTTCTCCGCACTACCGGAAAAAAACCACTGGGGGCCGCCAGAGGACAGGCTGAAAACAAGCATGGGCTACAGAAAAATGGTCACTGCCATCAAGAACATGCCGATCCACGGCAAAATGTCACGGTAGCGGTGAAATGGCGGCATGTAGTGCCCAAACGGTCAGCGCGGGGTGCGGTACCGCGGATGGGGGGGGTATGACAACCCCAGTTGGCATCCCCACAAATAAGCCCCCACCGGCCGGCTACCTCGGAAGCTGCCCAGGTGCCCACTCTCCGCACCCCTGGGACGGAAGAGGGGTCCACTCACCGATCTGACGGGCGCAGCGGGTAGCCATCCAGAGCAGACTTTCCTCCCCACGGAGAGGGATACTGCTGGCCAGGCCACTGGACAGGAACAAACCAGTCACTGGGCACAAGTGGGACCAGCCATTGGCCGCCCGCACGGAACGGGCACTATGCGGCATGACCCCACCAAGGCTAAGGGTAGCTCGCACAGACGTTGGCCGAACAGGGGAAAGTTTTGAATGTCTAGGTATCCTCTATGCCACCAGCCGGCTTCTTGATAGAAGTCCTCATCAGGTAAGAAACATCAGAAGAGCGCAGATCCCATAGGGAACCAGGTCTAACTCCTTGCACTAGGCAAATAAAACTGATATGCTATTGTCCAGCAGGGGATTGTATCCTAAGGTGAGGACGGCCTCCTGGGAGGGGCCAGCCTATACTTTTGTTTTTTTCTTTGCCTAGTCTACTCCTAGTAAGATGAGCATAAACCCACGTGTCATAAGAAGGGCTGCGTCTGTCAGTGAACGTAAGAGGGAAAAAAGGGATATTATAACTTACCGTAAAATCCTTTTCTCTGAGTTCACTGACAGACGCAGCCCTTCTTATGACACATGGGGTTATGCTATCACTAGGAGTAGACTAGGCAAAAATAAAACAAAAGCATAGGTTGGCCCCTCCCAGGGGGCCGTCCTCACCTTAGCATATAACAAGCCGTACAAACTCAACACAGAGGGGTGGGTGCTGCGTCTGTCAGTGAACTCCGAGAAAAGGATTTTACGGTAAGTTATAATAAAATCCCTTTTACTCTTCCGTTCACTGACAGACGCAGCCTTCTTATGACACGTGGGGACGTCCCAAAGCTGTGCCAATCAAGAGGGGTGGGCAAACTATAACTACTGTACCCAACAGAAAAACGCCCTCTCAGGCGGCGCTAACTGCGCCTATACTGCCGCTTGTAATACTTTGCGGCCAAAAGCAGCATCCGAAGATGCTGAAACATCAATTTTGTAAAACTTAGTAAACATGTGCACTGAGGCCCTAGTAGCCGCTTTGCACACCTGAGACACCAAGGCCTGGTGTCTAAACGCCCAGGAAGTACTAACTGCCCTGGTGGAATGTGCCATGACTGGAAACGGGGGAACCTTGCCCCGAATCTCATATGCATGAGTCACGGTCTTCCTTATCCAACGAGAAATGGTAGCTGACGAGGCCGCCATGCCTTTGTGCGACCCTTCTGTCAGCACAAATAAAGAATCAGACTTCCAAAAAGAAGCTGTAAAAAACAAATACACCCGCAAAGCCCTAACCACGTCCAAAGAATGCAGTTCAACTTCTTTGGGATGCGACGGGTGCGGGCATCATGAGGGACGAACAATATCCTCATTTAAATGAAAAGAAGAAACCACCTTCGGAAGAAACAAAGGGGAAGGTCACAAAACCGCCTTGTCCTTATGAAGGACCAAGTAAGGTGACTTGCAGGATAATGCTACCAACTCAGACACCTGCCTAGCGGATGTGACAGCCACCAGAAAAGCCACTCTCTGCGACAACAGTCGCAAGGGAATGTCTCTAATCTTTTTATATGGTGGTTTCTGCAGCACAGAAAGCACCAGATTCAAATCCCACGGTGCCAGAGGCGACCATATCCGAGGAGCCACATGACGCCAAGGGCCGTTGAATAAGAACCGCCAGGGCCCAAATCTGACCCTTAAGCGTACTTAAAGCCAGGTTCTTGTCCAGTCCTTGCTGCAAAAAAGTCAGTACTCTGGACACTATATAAGAGCGGGGGTTCCAATTCCCTGCCTCGCACCAGGAAATATAGGCCTTCCAGGTCCTATGATTCATCACACGTGAGGTACCTTTACGTGCTATAATGACACCCCTATCCCTCAACACCTGGGACTCAATAGCCAAGCCGTCAAAGCCAGCAAGGGTAAAGCAGGGTGCAAGATGGGCCCCTGAGATAGTAGGTCTTCGCGAAGTGGACGGAACATCTGTCACCATCCGTACTACATCGGCGTACCAAGGACGCCGAGGCCAATCCAGAGCTACCAGGATTGTCGGGATTCCCTCTGCTTCTATCCTGCGCAGAACCCACGGTAGAAGCTTCAGAGGAGGAAAGCTGTACATAAGCCGATACCAACCCCAGGGCGCTACCAGTGCGTCCGAGGCGACCGCCAAAGGATCTTTTGTTCTGCAAACAAAGGTCTGTACCTTGTGATTGAACCTGGAGGCCATGAGGTCCACCTCTGGCGTGCCCCACTTAAGGCAAATCTGGCGGAACACTTCTGGATGTAGGGACCATTCCCCCTGATCCAGAGTCCGGTGGCTGAGAAAGTCCGCCTGCCAGTTTTCCACACCTGGGATGTAGATTGCAGAGAGAGCTGGCACGTGAAGTTCTGTCCACCGAAAGATCAGAGCCGCCTCCGCGGCTCCTGCCGAGCTTCTTGTTCTGCCCTGATGGTTCACATATGCCACAGCCGTGGCATTGTCCGACTGAACCCGGACAGGGAGGCCTCGCAGCCTTTCTGACCAACGTGACAGACTCCCGTCTTGTTCTTCGAGCCGTCCTCGGCGCCTCCGCCGAGACTAGAAAGCCACCTGTCTTGAAGTGCACGGTCGAGAGAGACGTTAGATGTAGGGTCCACACCTTTTGACCGTCCGCCTGAAAGAGTCGGTGGCCTGAGACCTAGTCCCCCTTACCAGGGATGTAGGTCTTCACAAGGCGGTCTAAACGGAATTCACCCCGTGCGGTCTCCACCTGGAGTACCGGAGGTCCAAGTTAGTGTTCCATGTCTGGAAACAAACGTCTTGTTTTCTAGGAAACCGCCAGCGGAGCCTGCGTGACCATCGCGGGACCCCAACCATAGCCGAATACATGTCGAAAGGAGGAGACTTCGAAGATGGC
>BLSH010019025.1:260022-273735 GCA_018402905.1 Glandirana rugosa | reverse complement strand
TGTCTGACATTTTTGACACTTTTTTGGGACCAATGAAATTTATTCAGCGATTCAGAAATTTAAATGTCCACTGATTACTGTATCAATGTCATTGGCAGTGAAGGGGTTAACCTGCAGGGGGAGATCGAGGGGTTAACTGTGTTACCTGGGTGTGTTCTTACTGTGGGGGGTTGGGCTACCATGGGCATGAGAGATCTAACTGATCCCAGTGACAGGGATCAGTAGATCTCCCATGCCTGCACTGTCAGAATGGGGGAACCACCGTGTTTACATCGCACGCGCCCCCTAGCGACTGTTCGCAGATCGCCGCCTTTTTAGGGCGATTCGCGCACAGCAACCAGACTGCCGCCGTGAAAACACGGCACGCGGGCGGGAAATGGTTAAGGATGTGCAGATTTACGCAACCATATTATTTTAGTTTTTTATTTTTACTTACCTCCACCTAAAAGATTTTGGTTTGTTGTTCAGCTGAGTTGTACAGTTTATAGGTCACATTAACCTCCCTAGCAGTATGATTCTGTCTGGAATTTTGTACCAAAAGCGGTACAATTTTGTGCATGGAAATTTGGTGATATGTATTATAGGCCTGCAATTCTTAGTAATTACTTACTTAAACCTGACCAAAACAAGACTCTAGTAGACATTCCGATGTGATAAATTTGAAACACAAACGCATGAATTAGAATCTAATCAATAATATAATTTTACTCAATAATGCAATGAAAAATAATGAAATTTGTCAAACAAAGAAATTCAATAAACATCCTGAGTGTGAAACAGTTTGAAGCATGGAAGTAGACAAAAGTCCGACGTTGCAATCAGGACAATAGTACCTTGTTTCTTTTCTGACTTTTTTTCCATTGCCATCTCTCTTGGAACAGCAAACGACGCACATCCTGGTAGGCGCTAACTTTCTTGTGGTTGGCGTTATGAAGTCTACAAAATGACGACCTGTCAGGCATTCTGGATTGCCAATGTCAACAGCGCGTCGTCCGGGTCTGTTAGCAGATACTGATGGCGTTGGGTGGTTGACAAAAATCTGCTCAGCCACCTTCCAGATACAGTCAGAATGAAGAGGTATGTTAGTGTTTGCTTTATAAAGGATATAGGTGTTCCAAAGGCATTGTTCAAGGAGATGCCTGAAAATCTTTTTGTAATACTTCTGTTTCCGCATCGCCGGGTAAAATGTCATTGCCTGATCGGCTCGGTCGACACCTCCCATTGTGTGATTATAGTCGATCACGACTTGCGGCTTCAGCACATCTTTTCCGTGTTTTGTGCGGACCATGGCAGTGGAGGTGCTGTGCACGGTGCTCATGAGACACACGTCCTTTTTGTCTCGCCATTGCATTGCCATCATTTTACCCTTTTGAAAGGCAACCATCTCTCCTTTTTTTAGTTTTTTTCTTGCCAAACATTGATGGCCTGTCACGCCGGTTTGGCCTAAGGGTACCATACCCATCAGTTTTGTTTAGGAGCAAAACCTCAAAGTTCCGGAGATGTGTAAAAATTGTGCGTGGTCACGCAATATCCCTGGTTCAGCAATGGGTCCAGCAGTGAAAGGACAGATGTGGCCATCCCATAGCGGCTGTACCTGGGATTGAACTTGGTACCTTTACCGGTGTAAATGACCGCATTCCAGATATATCCGGTGGATGATTCACAGAGCATATAAAATTTGATGCCAAACCGCGCTCTTTTGGATGCAATAAACTGTATCCAGCTCAGGCGTCCCTTGTAGGCCATCAGACTTTCGTCCACACTGACATCCCTTTCTGGCACGTAGGTCCGCTGGAAGTTGTGACAATCATTTTGCACACCTCCCAGATTTTTTTTAGTTTGGGCGCAGGATGCGTGGCCTCAAACTCTTCGTTGCTGGCGAGGTGTAAATTCTTTATGATGAGTGAAAAACGGTATTCGGACATCACGGTGCCAAAAAATGGAGTGGCCAGTATCTTATTGGTGGTCCAATACCATTTCTGGAGCGGTTTCCCCACCACCCCCTGAAGGATGAGGAGTCCCAGAAACTGCCAGATGTCCTCTTTAGTGACAAGTTCCCATTTTCTGGATCTGGGAAATCTGGCACGCAGCGTAGCGTCTTGCTGCTCATGGTAGCGGTTGGTTTCTGTGACCATTTTTAAAATTACCTCCTCAGTAAGAAATAATTTCAGGTACGCCAGAGGGTTGTCACTCTCCACATCAACCTTCATCCCAGGAGATCCAGTGAATCGGAATCTCGGGGGCGCTGCCTGGTCCGCATCGCTGTCTATAGGGCACCAAGTGCGCACATCGCTTAGGTCAGGTGCGGGATCATCGGCGTTGTCACTTTCTGGATCAGTGTCGGTGTCAGAGTCAGATGACAAATCTCCCCACGACTCACTGTCGCTCTGTTCTGCGAACACCTCCGTGTCGCTGCCGCAGTCGCTCAGCTGATCCAAAAGCGCATTTGTAAGACAGCGCTTTTTTGATGCCATTTTCAAATGGTTTTATTTGTCACAAATGACAATGGCAAGGGGCACTGAAAGGGCACTGTGTCTGATACTAAGGGGATACAGTGTAATCCTCTCAGATTACATTGTATCACCTCCTTTTTGTGTGTTTGTGTTTGTGCAACATTTGAATTTCCCTCCCAGTTCCGCTCCCATGCACCATTGCTGCTGCAGGGAACAGAACCAGGAAGTCAGCAGAGCGACGGACGGCACAGCGGGGATCCCGGCGGCGATCAAAGCCATGGGAGACCATCGCTGGATCGCCAGGAGAAGGAAAGGAACCCCGCTGCAGGCTCTGCACATCTACCCCGAGCGTGACTCGGGGATACCGATCCTAGCATGAAAAAAAACACCCCGAGTCACGCTCGGGAATACCGCTAAGGGAGTTAAAGGTCTCATTTTTTTAGATCACAGAAACCTGACATTTTAACAGGGGTGTGTAGACTTTTTATATCCACTGTATATCGCCGCTTGTAGCATGCTGCGACCAAACTCAGCCCCATTTCAGGCTCTAACATTCACCTGATAAAACTTAGTGAATGTATGCACTGAATACCAAGTAGCGGCCTTGCAAATCTGATCCATAGACACTTGATGTACTGCCCAGGAGCCACTCACCCTCCTGGTAGAGTGTGCCTTTAACCAAAAGGGTGGGGGCTTTAACTTTAAACCATATGCCTGAACAATTACCTGGCGGATTCACTGGGAAATAGTTGACCTTGATACTGCCTACCCCTTCCTGGGTCCCGCTGGCAGCACAAAGAATGAATCGGTCTTACGAATCTGAGCTGACATCTTCAAACAGACCTTGACCACCCGTGCCACATTGAGGGAATGTAACAACTTTGCCTGTGCAAAATTAGGATTTGGGAAAAAAGGTGGCAGTGTGATCTGCGGATTTGAATGAAAACTGGAAATCACCTTGGGCAAAAAACCTGGGTGGGGTCAAAACACTACCCTGTCCTGGTGTAGGATCACAAATGGTTCTCTGCACGAAAGGGCCATCAACTTGGACACACTCCTAGCCGAGAATACTGCAACCAAAAAAAGGGATTTTTTGTATAACTTACCATAAAATCCTTTTCTCTGAGTTCACTGACAGACGCAGCCTTCTTATGACACATGGGGTTATGCTCATCCTACTAGGAGTAGCCTAGGCAAAACAAACAAAAGTTTAGGTTGGCCCCTCCCAGGGGGCCGTCCTCACCTTAGCATATAATCCCCCTGCTCTGAACAGCACATCAGTTCGTAACAAGCCGTACAAAACCAACGCAGAGGGGTGGGTGCTGCGTCTGTCAGTGAACTCAGAGAAAAGGATTTTACGGTAAGTTATACAAAAAATCCCTTTTTTCTTCCGTTCACTGACAGACGCAGCCTTCTTATGACACATGGGGACGTCCCAAAGCTGTGCCAATCAAGAGGGGTGGGCAAATCATAACAACTGTACCCAACAGAAAAACGCCCTCTCAGGCGGCGCTAACCGCGCCTATACTGCCGCTTGCAATACCTTGCGGCCAAAAGCAGCATCCGAGGATGCTGAAACATCAATTTTGTAAAACTTAGTAAACGTGTGCACTGAGGCCCAAGTGGCTGCCTTGCACACCAGAGACACCGAAGCCTGGTGTCTCAACGCCCAGGAAGTACTAACTGCCCTGGTGGAATGTGCCGTGACTGGAAATGGGGGAACCTTGCCCCGAATCTCATATGCATGAGTCACGGTCTTCCTTATCCAACGAGAAATGGTAGCTGACGAGGCCGCCATGCTTTTGCGCGACCCTTCTGTCAGCACAAATAAAGAATCAGACTTCCAAAAAGAAGCAGTAAAAAACAAATACACCCGCAAAGCCCTCACCACATCCAAAGAATGCAGTTCAACTTCTTTGGGATGCGACGGGTGCGGGCATGAGGGAAGAACAATATCCTCATTTAAATGAAAAGAAACCACCTTCGGAAGAAACAAAGGGGAAGGTCGCAAAACCACCTTGTCCTTATGAAGGACCAAGTAAGGTGACTTGCGGGATAATGCTGCCAACTCAGACACCCGCCTAGCGGATGTGACAGCCACCAGAAAGGCCACTTTCTGCGACAACAGCCGCAAGGGAATGTCCCTAATCTTTTCATATGGTGGTTTCTGCAGCACAGAAAGCACCAGATTCAAATCCCACGGTGCCAGAGGCGACCATATCCGAGGAGCCACATGACATACCCCCTGTACGAATGTACGGATCAATGAGTGAGACGCCAAGGGCCGTTGAAAGAGAACCGCCAGGGCCGAAATCTGACCCTTAAGAGTACTTAACGCCAGGTTCTTGTCCAGTCCTTGCTGCAATAAAGTCAGTACTCTGGACACTATATAAGAGCGGGGGTTCCAATTCCCTGCCTAACACCAGGAAATATAGGCCTTCCAGGTCCTATGATTAATCATACGTGAGGTACCTTTACGTGCTTCAATCATAGTAGGGATCACGGAGTCCGAGAAACCCCTATCCCTCAACACCTGGAACTCAATAGCCAAGCCGTCAAAGCCAGCGAGGGTAGAGCAGGGTGCAAGATGGGCCCCTGAGAATGAGCCGTGACTGGGACCGGGGGAACCTTACCCCGAATCTCATATGCATGAGTCACGTCTACCATATCCAACGAGATACGGTAGCCGACGAGGCCGCCAGCGCGACCCTTCCGTCAGCAAAAATAAAGACTCAGACTTCCGAAAGGAAGCTGTAGAACTTAAATACACCCGCAAGGCCCTCACCACATCCAAAGAATGCAGCTCAACTTCTTTAGGATGTGATGGGTGCGGGCACAATGTGGGGAGAACAATATCCTTATTTAAATGAAAGGAAGAAACCACCTTCGGAACAAACGAAGGGGAAGGCCGCAGAACTGCCTTGTCCTTATGGAGACCAAGTAAGGTGACTTGCAGGATAATGCAGCCAACTTCAACACCCGCCTGGCGGATGTGATAGCCACCAGAAAGGCCACCTTCTGCGACAAGAACTATAAGGGAATGTCCCTAATCCTTTCATATGGTGGCTTCTGCAACACAGAAAGCACCAGATTCAAATCCCACGGTGCCAAAGGTGACCGTATCTGAGGAGCCACATGACGTACCCCCTGTACAAATGTACGGATCAACGAATGAGACGCCAAGGGCCGTTGAAAAAGAACCGCCAGGGCCGAAATCTGCCCTTTAAGCGTATTTAACGCCAGGTTCTTGTCCAGTCCTTGCTGTAAAAATGACAGTACTCTGGATACTCTATAAGAGCGGGGGTTCCAACCCCCTGGAAGATGCCACGGAGCCTCTGTCACCCTCTGTACTACGTCGGCGTACCAAGGATGCCGGAGCCAATCCGGAGCTACCAGAATTGTCGGGATTCCCCCCGCCTCTACCCCGCGTACAACCGGCGGTAGAGCCCCTAGAGGAGGAAAAATGTACAGCAACTGATACTGACCCCGAGGCCTGTGAAGCACTGCCCCCCGAAGGATCAGAGCCGCGTCTGCGGCTGTTGCTGTGCTTCTTGTTCCGCCCGAATGGTTTACCTACGCCACCTCCGTGGCATTGACCGACTGAACCAGAACCGGGCGGCGCAGCCTCTCTGTCCAACGGGACAGGTAAAGCCTGCTCGCTCTCAGTTCCGGTAGCTACATCGACCAATTGAGGGGAGCCCCATCTCTCCCCCCCCCCCCCCTTTAGGGCCGGAACCTGAATCCCCCAAACCAAGGGTTCCCGGGACTGACACTCCGACCTGATCGGCCTGTCCAGGGATAGAGGAGATTTGTCCCACCGCGACAACATTGCCTCTCGCAGGAGCCGGGTGTTCTGGGCGTAAGGTATCGCTTCCCAAGTTGACACCCTGAGCCCCAACACACGTCTACAGAACCGTAAGGAGAACCACTGGCGAGATCACAGGGTTCGCCCAGCCTGAAGCGTTAGACGCTTGCTCTGTGTTAGGAACACCCCTGTCTGTACCGTGTCCGGAAACAGACTTAGGTACTCCAGCCGGCAAGCCAGCGTTAATGACTTCTGAGCGCCTGACCGGCGCCTAGAAGCGCCCCCCGACGCTCCTGCAGAAGCCTCAAGTTTGAGGGGAAGGACTTTTCTGGGGGCAGAGAGCTGCTCGCAACCCCCAGAAAACGGCCCCCCACCCGTGAGGCGGGTGGGGGCAACCCATCATGCGGAGGCAGACTTGTCCTCCGCTTTTTCAGACTTACGCTGCCAGGGCCTCTTGCTGTGGCCCGTGAACGCCTTCCCGGCCTTGCCCGCTGGGCCGGGCGCCCAAAAAAACTTCTTCTGACCAGAAGAGACAGGACCCTGCCTACGACGACGATCTCAACGCTTCGGCTCTGGAAGGAAAGTACTCTTCCCTCTCGTGAAATCCTTAATAATTTTATCCAACTGTGGGCCAAACAGACGCCCTCCCTGAAAGGGCAGGTCTGCCAGAGCTTTCTTTGAAGCCTGGTCGCCCGACCAAGAGCGGAGCCACAGCACCCGCCTGATAACAATTGAACAAACAGACATTTTTGACAATATGGGGAGAAGATCCAAAGCAGCATGGCATATGTAGCGGAGACCCTCTTCCAAATGTTGCACCCGCTGTACTTCAGCCTGTGCACATTCACCAGACAAACTAGTGTGCAGCGTGGCAGCGTGCTCACGAAGAGACTGTGCCACCATAGCAGTTGCTAGCGCTGGCCGCATGACTGACCAAGCCAACAAGAAAAGTGCTTTAGACACTGTCTCTGTGCGGCGATCGGCCGCCTCTTTAAAGGATGGCGACCCCTCCAAGGGGATGGTGGTTGCCTTATTCACACGAGCCACGGCAGGGTCCACCACCGGGGAAGCCCATCTCTTAGTAAAGCTTTCCTCAAAGGGGTAGCGAACAGCAAGGAACTTGGTGGCTTATGCCATTCCTTGAACACTGCCTGTTCAAACACCTGATCATAAGTGTAAGCCCTAGGGGACCTAGGGGGTCTAAGCGGTCCACAAACATATGCAGTCTATGGTCCAGACGCATAGAGCCGCAAATATCAGTGATCAGTGCTTCCATCGCTTTATCCCGCGAACTAGGAGCCTCCTGATCCTCTTCGCCCTCTGAGGGCGGCTCACCCTCTGAAAGATCCACAGGTGTGACCACTGAAGCGCTTTCTTTTTTTGTAATTCCTTTATTTAGATGTCAAAGAAATAAACAAACAGCAAAGATTGTCACAACAATAATGACTCTTAGTAGACACCAATGATGATAAGCAATCTCATAGAATTTAACCTGTTCAAAAGACCTGTAACCTTGCTTGTTTGAATTGGCTGGGGCTGAAGCGCTTTCTAGATCTGAATCCTCCCCTGAGGAAAGAGGGGGGGTGGGCGCTTCTGGGGGCCCCTCGGAACGGGCACCCCTGCCCTGGGGAGGAACTCCCCAAACACTGCCCTCAGCTGTTCCAAGGACACAAATGCTCCTGGGGTGGACTGTAGATCTGCAGGTACCCCTGCCATAAAATTGCCGGCCTCTGACATCTCAGCCCGGCACCCCCGCTGTGTAACCACCACCTCTACCCCACAAATCAGCCAGGGAGACCCGGGCGGATTACACCCACCGCTACCAGCACCCAGGAAGCGCCAGCTATACTTGCGGTTTGATGCCTCAGCACTCCAACCGAAGAGCAATGCCCACGAACTGCTGCACGTCAGGAGCTTGTTACTGTGTGTCAGCCATGCTGTCCAAGCATAAACCGGCAGCCCTCACCCGTTTTTAAGGACTTCCTGCACAAGGACTGCAGTTCTCCCAATCGACCACTGGAGGCCGCCAGAGAGCAGGCTGGAAACCACATGGTTCTCAAACAATGGACGCTGCCATTACACACGTGCGGTCGGCCACGAACGAGCGGTGCTCCAAAATCCAATGGCGACGACCCACCTAACATTGCTCCGGACAGTCGGTGCAGATTTGAAAGGTTAGTGCAAAGGTGCCTGCGGGGGTTTGAGGGGGGGAGGGGGAGTGGGGGGGGAAGGCCTCTAACAGACCCCCACCGGCTGACCACCACAGAGCTACCCAGGTGCCCACTCTCCATGCCTCTAGGGCGGAAGAGGGGTTCACTCACCAATCCGACGGGCGCAGCGAGTAGCCACCCGGAGCAGGCCTACCTCCCCGCAAGAAGGCATGCTGCTGGCCAGGCCACTGGACAGGTGAACCAGTCACTGGGCTCTAGTGGGTTTTAGCCACTGGCCGCCCTCACAGAACGGGCGCTATGCGGTGGGCCCCCCTAAGGGGGTTCGCATAGTGTTGGCCGGACTGGGGAAAGATTAGGATTCGATATATCCTCTATACCACCAGCCAGCTTCTTGATAGCAGTCTTCCTTAGATGAATCTTCAGGAGACCGCTGCTCCCATAGGGAACCAGGTCTACTCCTTGCACTAGGCAAATAAAAACTGATGTGCTGTACAGAGCAGGGGGATTATATGCCAAGGTGAGGACGGCCCCCTGGGAGGGGCCAACCTACACTTTTGTTTGTTTTGCCTAGGCTACTCCTAGTAGGATGAGCATAACCCCATGTGTCATAAGACGGCTGCGTCTGTCAGTGAACGGAAGAGAAATACTAATTTCCTTGTTAAAGGGACCAGCAGAATATGCAGAATAGGCTCAAAAGGTTGCTTCTGTAAGACAGATTTGTACCAGCTTTAAATCCCAAGGACACAAGGGTGGCCTGACCGGCGGAACCATGCGAATCACCCCTTGCAGAAAAGCTTGCACTAAAGTATGTGACGCAATCAGTCTCTGAAAGAAAATAGATGAGGCCGAAATCTGGTCCTTAATTGTCCCCAAAGCCAGTTTCATTTCCACCCCTAATCGTAAAAAGGCGAGAATCCTCCCCATAACATATTTGCAGGGGTGCAACTTCTTTGCCTCACAACAAGAAATGTAAGACTTCCAGGGTCTGTAGTAAATGTTTCTAGATACTGGCTTCCTGGTGTTTAGCAAAGTAGAAAGCAATGGACCAGAGACCCCTCGATCTTTCAAGATCCTGGCCTCAAAAGCCAAACCATCAAATTTACTGATTGTAAGCCCCATTCACATCAGGCCGACTTGACAGGTGATATGACATGTCAAATTTGGCACATGCAGAGATATGTATCCTTGAGGTCTACGGATGCAAACATTTCTCCTCCCCTCAGAGGCAACTAAAGAACTGACTCCATGTGCAAGGAGAAAACATTTAGAAACAGATTCAGAGCCTTGAGATCCAGAATGGGTCTCATCTCAGTCTGGCTTTGGAACAGTGCAGAGGTTTGAGTAGAAACCCTTGAATCTTTTGCTGTCCAGAACTTGTACAATAACCCCCGGTGACCACAAATGGTCTAGGGCCTGGAACAGAGCTCTTCTTTTTACTAGTTCTGTGGGTACGTTGGACATTAAAAACAGAGGGAGGAAATCCCCAGAATTCTAGGCTGTAGCCCTGTGCCACTGCGGAAATGACCCACCTATTCTGAATCACCTCCTTTCAAGCTCCTGAGAACTGCAGAAGCTTTCCCTCTACCTGTACTTGAGTGGGGGCACCCCTTCATAAGGCAGACCTAAAAAGCCTGGCTTAGTAGGACTCCGGGGCTTTTTCTGTCCCTGTGGTCTACCTCTAGATCCCAATGGCCGAGGCAGAGGTATTAGACACAGTAGCGTTAAAAAAGTTTTCAAAGATGGATGATTACGCCTTCTCTCAACCGGTAGGAGCACACTCTTCCTTCCTGAAATCTTTTGGATATACTTATCCAGATACTCACCATATAGGCGCTCCCCATGAAAGGGGAAACCAGTCAGTAACTTTTTGCAGGGCAATTCTGCAGACCAGTTCTTTAGCCACAAGTTCCTGCCCATGTGCACCGATAGGAACGCAATCTGTGAAACCTGCTGGATAGAGTCTTTAAGGGCATCAACTGCAAAGCACAAGGCACGTGGTAAATCTGGCAAATTTTCAGCAGCCTTTCCCTGTTCAGGAAGATTCTTAACCACCCATTTAAAACAGTCTTTTAAAGCTTGACAGATTTCTTTTGCCGCCACTGCCGGTTGTACTGCAGACCCGGCCACTGCAAAGGAAGCCTTCAATAAAGATTCCAACTTTTTATCCGCTGTATCTTTAAAAACCTGGTCATTGGCTACAGGATAGATTACATTTTTGTTCACAGAAGAAATGGCAGCATCAACCGTTGGCATACCCAAAATCCTTGAGGATACAAAGATAGGATAGGATACAAAAGAGAGAACCTGTTAGGAGGCACAAAAACCCTATCAGGGTGATCCCAGTCAGCATATACTACCTGCTCTAGTAGTGGTTGTAAAGGGAAGGCCTGAGAGCTCTGCGGAGGGTGAAATTACCCCAAAGAGTAGGAGAAAGCCTCTGAAAACTTTAAAGCATGTAACTTAAACCCAGATTGGACCATCTCTGTGAGAGACTGGATCAACACCCTCTGGGACAGAGAAGCTTTAAATGGCTCCTCAGAGTCCGACTCCCCGGAAGTGGAATCCTCAGCCTGACCTTTCTCTAGGTTATTCAAAGCTACCTCTTCCATATACTCTGCCCATTCCAGTTCAGGAGAGGGAAATCCATCAGGCTTTTTTCCTCCCTGTGACACAGAGGCAATCAGGCCTGCTATATTACCCTCTAGGCTAGCTAAGGCTGATGCCAAATCGTCTTTTGTGACATAGGCTGAGGCAGAGGCACTAGAAGTAGCCACAATACCCAACAAGCGCAATGGCTCAGATTGGCCAGTCGCCTCTAGTCTATCAGGGGAAGTTAGCTCAGTGGAAGCATGACTAGGATCCTCCAATCCTGACGGAAGCCTGCTCTGTGTTCCTTTCAGCCACCTTACAGGAGCTCCACCTGCAAGGAACGGTCTTCCTCAAATAACTTTGCTATGCACTGTGCCAAGTGCATGCCCCTCATTTCACGTACACGCTCGCAGCGGCGGCTGCTCCTGCATGCAACCCTTTGCTGCCCCATGACTCTTTCAGCTTTTGAGGAATGCAAAAAATGGCAGGCATGTCTATCACTACCACAGACACATGATACGATCGCCATCTAGTAGGCAAACTTAGTACTGCACCTCCGACATGGTATCTGGCTGACAGGCTGCTACTGGATTAGTGCACAACATACATAAAAGGTACATCATCCCCCCCTCCTTTTTTTGTTAACTTACTCATCCTGCCGCAGGATCTTGCTTTATAAACAAATGATCCAGCCTTCACCCATCACGGCAGGCCCTGTTACTCCTGGACCTTCAAGGACTGGGTTCCCCCTTAAATTTTTGGGGTCCACACCCTTGGAACTACTGCCCAGTTTTCAATCACCGAGGGTCCAGAGCTCAAAGGGTCGCATTACAGGCAAAACCTTGCTTCTTCCTTTAGAGCAGGGATATGCAATTAGCAGACCTCCAGATGTTGCAGAACTACAAGTCCCATGATGCATAGCAAGACTCTGACAGCCACAAGCATGAAACCCAGAGGCAGAGGAATGATGGGACTTGTAGTTTTGCCACAGCTGGAGGTCAGCTAATTGCATATCCCTGCTTTAGAGGCTCGGGTCCCATCCATTTTAGCCTTTAGCTATCCGAATCAATACAATCAAATAGCCCCGTTCCTAGTACCATCATTTTGTTGGAGAGCATAACAGCCATGACCATCACCTTCAAGACACTGGCAAAAAAAAAAATGGAAGTACTTCCTGTATGGGAGGGGTTATATAGAGGGGGCATTCCTGTCTTTTGGTTTGCCAGTGTCCATTCACCTATGGCTGCTCTGTGTCCAGTGATATAAGATTTCCCTTTCTTTGAGTACATCACAGGACACAGAGCATGTTCTTATCCATTACGATAAGTGGCAGCATAACCCTATCACAATGGATATAATGATGTTCCATGTACTGTGATGTACAATAAAGGAAAAAAAAAAACAAAAACACATTTCTCTTGCAGGCATGATGGGAGTGGGAGGGGTTATGCAGGGTTGGATTTTCACCTTCGCTAGTGTCTAATAAACTGCAGGTGCAGCATAACTCACTGGTCAGCCAATCAGCCAATTCTGTGATGAACCAGAAAATAATTTTCAGGGAACTAAAATAAAAAAGCTTTTATTTAAGAGCTTTGCATAATTGTTTTGTATAGCCCATATCAGAAAATTCATCTAAATTTTTGATCACGGGAAGGGAATTTTATAAAAACGGATGTCCTGATGTAATCCAAGTACCCTTAATCAGAAAGATATCATATGATACGAATGCAATCTAACATAGCTTTGCAATTATAAAACGGCTCTGTATTTGAAAAATGTACTATTAGCCAGTAAGTGTAGCAGTTTATGCTTGAGGTTAAAATATCTATATCCATGTATATTAAGACACCATAATTGCAACAAAGTAAGCTTACCCTGATCTATGAGTGCTCCCATACAGAATAAAGCTGATGACATCAGAAAAGTCTTGAGGGTGGAATGTGTTGCAGGGAGATTTGCTCATGTGGTTTCTTACTGCAATCGAAATTTCCTGCATTTCTGTGTGATTGGTGTTACTGTACAGGAAAAATAGTAGTTACATGCAGTTGTTCATCCATGGGTAGAAACACAGAAATGGTAGGAACACAGAAGTGTTTTAATAAGAGTGTCAAATAAGTAGCCAGCAAACACAAGTATAAAATTGATAAAAGTGGATGGTGATAAAAAGCTGCAAATCTTCCCTACAAATCCTCATGTTGTACAGCAAAGAAAATGAAAAACCACACATACATAATACAGTATATTAAAAAATAAAAAATGATAGGGTTTACACAACGATGAACTACTCATTTGCAATAATATCAGCAAATTAAAGCGTTTGTTAACCCAAAAAAAGAAAAAAAAAATTCTGTCCTTTTAAAGCATTTTATACAGCACAGTCCTTATGCAGTGCCATTTGGCCCCCTGTAACACCTGTAATAACCTGGCTGATCCTGCCAGTTTCTGCCTTCCCCAATGTAAACTGACCACGGTTCATCATGGCTGCTGAGCCCTTACACCGTGGTCAATTTACATGCCTCCATCATCTGCAGCTCTCCTGTCCTCCTCCCCCCTTCCCTCCCTGCCTGTCTGCCTCTGTGTCAGTGCCCGCCCCCTCTGCTCCCATAACTGTTAAAACTTTATACAAGCCCATGTCCTATTAACTAGTGCTGTGTGCTTTCTTAAATAAAAAAAAAAAAAAAAAAAAAAAAAAAAA
>BLSH010019025.1:219512-242741 GCA_018402905.1 Glandirana rugosa | reverse complement strand
ATCTCTGCATTGAGGTAAAAAAAACCTTCTGTTTCAAGGATTCCTTGCCCCCCCCCCCCCGCATCCCCATCCCCTAATACTTACATGAGCCTGATTTCGATCTAGCACTGTGCCCAAGAGCAGCAGCTCTCTCCCTCCACACAGGGAAGATTGATTGCAGCAAGAGCCTTTGGCTCCTGCTGCTGTCACTCAAATCCTATAGAGGAGGCGGTGGAAAGCCCCAGTATCTGTGTATATGGATGCAGTGAGCCCACACGAGTAACCACCCCCCCAAGCAAGCAGCTTGTTAGGGGGAGTACTCAGTTTGCAAGAGAAGCCAGGAGCGACGGTGGGGGACACCAGAAGAGTGGATCAGGGCTGCTCTGTGCAGAACCATTGCACAGAGCAGGTAAGTATAATTTGTATTAAAAAAAAAAAAATTAAAAAAGTTTTCAAATAAAATTGAATGTGCCTTGTAGGCATGGAGTTAAATAGCAACTCAGAAAATGAAAGCAATTAAAAAAAAAAAAAAAAAAAAAAGGGAGAAAAGTTGAACTTTGAGGAATTAATCAATTGCTCATTTTTCCTACAGGATGAGGAGTAAGGTGATGTACTTACATTATTCTTTGTTCCCAGATAGAGACAGTGCCCCCCTTTGCTGTTTAAAGAGGAGTCCCACCCAAAAGTGGAACTTCTGCTTTAAGGGGAGGTGACCCCCTGACATGCCACAATTGGCATGTCTTTTTTTGGGGGTACTAGCTGCACTTCCTGTCCTGGGGCCACGGAGCCGGAAGTTCTCCCCCCACCCCCCTGGCGATCTTCTGGGACACGTCACAGGTCCCAGAAGATATGCCAGCCATTCACCAACCTCAGCGCGACTCGCGCATGCGCACCTGGCTTTGAAGCCAAAGCCGGGCGCCCACACTTGTGATGCCGGCGCCACCGAGGGGAGGGGGAGAAGAGCGAGCCTTCAGGTGGCCGCATCAGTGGAGCCTGGGACAGGTGAGTGTCTGATTGTTAAAAGTCAGCAGCTTCCACTTTAAGGTCCTGAGTTGTGGAGAGCAGGCATAAGATTTTATGTACAGTGCAAGACTGCTGGTCCTGCAATGTACAGGATGACATTGAGGAGCTGTGACAGGTCAGGCAGCAAAGAGAGGCGGCCTAATGGGACCAGTCGTGCAGAGTAGTGTAAGCTGCAGGAGCAAGGACTAAAGTAAGTATATAAACTTAGCCATCATCCCCTAGGCAGAATAATCAGTTAACCCTTCCAGTGCAGAGAAAGACCTATTGCAAGGTAAATATTTTTTTTTTCCCAGTGAAGTTCAGCTTTAGGTCACATATGGTGTATGTAATATGCAGACTTTTAGAAGGCTACATAAAGTGAAGGTGTAACCATTAAAAAAGCAAATAAACAAAAGAGCTTACTATTTGCCAGTAGTCCTTTGCAGAACTTATGGAAAGATGGTAGTGAGAATAAGGGAGCATATGTGTCAGATTTCTTCATAAGCATGGCAACTTCCAAAGCCCACACCATTAGTAGTTTCCTAGAAAAGAAAGAAACAAGGGCATTTGAGATAAAGATTTACAAGTCAGAGCTGTGTACTCTGCTCATCTGTAGACGAACCGTTTCCCAATGGGCTCTCAAGTCTTACCGTACCAACATGTTGATTATATCAAAACACAGAGGTTAATTACTACACATACCTCTACTGGAATGAATGAATATGCTGAACTCCCATGTTTGACTTAGTGTTACTAAACCCAGGGCACTGCATTCACTATATCTGGTCTCCCACAGTACACAGAACATGGAAATGCCATTATTTTAGTAAATATAACCTGCTAAACACCTTTTATTATCAGCAGTATATAGCAGTCTTATGGCTTTGATCATAAAACAAGTATCAGGTGCAAAACCAGGTGTATCGGACTCACATAAAACACGGTATAACGCTTATACTATACATGTAAATAACAGGGATAAAACACATAATAAAAAATAAATTAACTAAAATCAAGTCCATATGCTCAAATACACAGAGGGCTGCCGTCAGATGGGAGCCCAACCCAGGCTCTGAAGACACTGAAGAACAAGCAAGGAGATGCGCGCCTCAAAGTGTAATATTAAAATTAAAATGTATTATTCAAATGCCAAGTGGCAACTCACATAGCAAGGTAAAATACAGGCACATCAGTGGTTCAAAGGATATATGTGAAGCCGATCCATCACGCTGTAAGGTAATCCATCTGTGTAAGTGCTGCAGCATTCGTCTCCCAGAGCTGGAAATGCTGGCCGTGCAGTAAGGGTATTCAGTACAAGGCTTGGAGAGCAACACAGAGGCAGGCGCAGATGGATGACACCATAACCATGCGACGAGTTTCCTGAGCTGACAAGCTACGGTGGCCTGGTAGCAGTACTCCATTAGGCAGAGGACCAATGGAATGTGGCCAACAATCTGCTATGCACAGGGAGAAGATAAAGGACTACAGAGGGAGGGGCGGGCTGGGGGTAGAGACTAAGAAACATATTACTAATAAATAATTAACCAATCTGTGTATATGCGGGATGGCTATAACTGCATGTGACTGAAAAAGTATAATTTACAATAGTATCACAGATATATAGGATGTATATAGTGGCAAGTGGCTATAATATTCCCACCACCAGAGGGCAGTAGGACTAATACAATATATAGTGGATATCATGACAAGAAAACCAGAAAAAGAAAAGAAATAAAGAGCAGAAGGTGGTTGATGGGAATATTCGATATAACAAAATACATGTGTAGAACATGATGCTATGCACCAAAAGGGAAGAACATATAGTACCCTAAATTATTAAATTATTAGAACATACATGATCAATAAATAATAATGCTGGAGCAATTAATAGATAACTTCATGGGTAATAATAAAAATGCATAAAAGACACGCATATATTATGCATGAAACTCAAAGTGTATCTAAAAAAATAATACTTATCAGAAAACAAAACAAACAAAAAAAAATCTGGGGATATAGATAAAATGGTAAGCACTCCCATATCTTACCCGGAAACCCGGATGTACATAATGGGAATATATTATATTACAGAAAAGAGCCATGGAGTATAGTCTCCGTCTTGCAATGTTGACTATGAAACATGGTGGTAACAGACCTTTCGTTGAAGAAGGAAAATATCACCATAGTGTACCTCGACATTTTCTCCAGGTGCACAAAAAATCCACAGTGAGTTTAAAGGTGTGGGTGATTGACCAAATATCCAGGTCGCTTCCTGAGGCAGAGCGTTTCAGAAAGCTCCGCGCTAGGGAGAGGTTCTGGATATATAGTTTGGATGTTCTTTCACCTGGGGGCCTTAATGAATTTATAGAGGTTGTAACGCCATATTCTTTATGTTTTCTATAATTTTTTTTAGGTCATTTGTCCAACTATTGATATGAATTTTTTTATAATTTACATATAAAAGGTTGGCTCTTTTCTGTAATATAACATATACCCATTATGTACATCTGGGTTTCCGGGTAAGAAATGAGAGTATTTACCTTTATCTATACCCCCTTTTTTGTTTTCTGATACGTATTATTTTAGATACACTTTCTGAGGTTTATGCATAATCTATGCGTGTCTTTTATGCATTATTATTACCCATGAAGTTATCTATTAATTGCTCCACCATTATTATTTATTGATAATGCAATTATTAATTTAGGATACTAGATGTTATTCCCTTTGGTGCATTGCAACATGTTCTACACATGTATTTTGTTACATCTAATATTCCCATCAACCTTCTTCTGCTCTTTTTTTTTCCCTTTTCTGGTTTTCTTGTCATGATATCCACTATACAGTATAGTGTATTATTCCTACTGCCCTCTGGTGCTGGGAATATTATAGCCACTTGCCACTATATACATCCTATATATCTGTGATACTATTGTTTTTTCCTGCGGGAATATTTATATTATATTATACATTTTCAGCCACATGTAGTTATAGCCACCCCGCATATATACACAGATTGGTTAATTCTTTATTAGTAATATGTTTCTTAGTCCCTACCCTCAGCCCGCCCCTCACCCTGTAGTCCTTTATCTTCTCCCTGTGCATAGCAGATTGTTAGCCACATTCCACTGGTCCTCTGCCTGATGAAGGAGCGCTGCTACCAGGCCACCGTAGCTTGCCAGCTCAGGAAACACATTGCATGGTTAGGACGTCATCCATTTGTGCCTGTCTCTGTCGTTCCCCAAGCCTCGTTTTGAATCCCCTCACTGCTCGGCCGGCATTTCCAGCTCTGGGAGACGAACGCTGCAGCACTTACACAGTTGGATTACCTTATAGAGTGATGGACCGGCTTCACATACATCCTTGGAACCACTGATGTGCCTGTATTTTACCTTGCCATGTGAGTTGCAACTTGGCATTTGCACACTAAATTTTAATATGATACTCAGAGGAGCCTCTCTCCTTGCTTGTTATGACTTTGATCAGAGTCTGGTTAAAGCCTGTAGGACAAGTTTTCATTCTAGTCTGACGGTCCTAGGAGGCTGCAGGGCCCCTGATCCTCTGTCTAGACCATGCTTATAGGCCCTGTGCTGAGCACATGCACCCTCTCAAGAAGAAACCAAAAAAACTCTAGCAATACATCAATAAACTGAGCATGTGCAGAGTGCTTCCAATGCTCTGTACTATCAGAAGATGGATTGGGGACTGTGGAATTAGGGGCGGATCAGAGAGGAAAGGATCAAACAACCTTTACACAATGCAGAGGATTAACCCCTTAGGTTCCACAGTGAGTTTAGACAGATTTTACGGTTGTGTGTTTAGTAAAACTTTAATACAGAATGCTGAAAGAAAAACTATGTAGAGCCGTGGTGGTCAAAATTATAGAGAGCTCAAGAGTAGCCCCTGAAACCTCCAATGGGCCACATAATAGCAGCGCATTTTAGCACCTCAACGTCCAAAATATGTTGGTCCTGCTTCATTTTTTCAAGTGTATCGCAATGCACACACAAGTTGAAGGACAATAACCCCCCAGAATACAGGGCAATAACAACCAACCCGGCATTTGTGTCAGGAAATGCAATAATATGGCCCTTTACCACGAACCCGGCAGGAACGGACAGCCCCATGTGCATGCCCCAGGGGCACAGGATTCTGGGAGAACGTCACTGTACATCCTCCCAGAATTAAGAGGCCACGCTGTAGCCGTCATTCGGCTATGGCCCAGTCGCTAAGTTGTTAAACTGACCTCATTTACAGACCAAGTTCATCCCTTTAATAAAAGAACCAAAAAAGATACTTTGTTTACACATATAAACAATATTGTGAGATGCTTGGCAGACTGCCCGGATTTTCGTTTATCTTTAACAGCTGTCAGTTTAGGCAGAGAAGGGCTCTTCGCTGAATCACAGATGCGATTTAAGATAGTGAGGAGAGAGAAGGAACGGCTGCTGCTTGCCAGGACTCAGATTCTGGTAGCCATGGCGACCTGGCGCTTGAGGTTTGTTGAGCCCTGCATTAATAACCCCAAGCATCAGTTTCAACGATTTCAATAATAACCCCCAACATTGGTGTCAGTGGAAACAGCAATAACCCCCAGCATCAGTGTTCGTGGAAGCAAAAACCCCAAGCAGGGGGAGATGAGAGGGGACAATGAGGCAGTGAGGATGAGTTGGAGGGAGCCTGAGAAGAAAGAATTGTTACCCTTTTCCCTGGTGGAAAGACATCGCGGTTAAGCAAGGTGGTGACCCTTTCCTGGAAACAGTGACACGTTCAGCCACAGATTACTTGTCGAAGACTCCCTGATTTGAACAATATAAGTTGATATTGTAGAACGATATACCTTCAGGGTCTGTGAGCTCAGGATTTGAGGGAGAAAGACTGGTCGGTAACAAGACGTCTCTGTTCCCCCTTTATGCCTGAGCACATTGGTTACATTTAAGTCTTTAAGGTTGCTTAAAACTGCATTGGTTATACTGTGCATTTGTCTCAGGGCTATACTGCTTAATAATTTTAGTTGGTTATAGATAGTTACTACTTGGCTATAATACTACTGTTTGCTTTATTATAAAGAAAAAGAAAGGTGTTTCAGTAAAGATACCCTATCTGGTTTACTACTGTTGTATCTACAGCATCATTTAATTACTAGGTGTGTTAGAGGGGCTGAGTCTGTTCTGGTGTTGAGAGGCAGAGTACAGAGCCAAATATACTCAAGCGGCTCCCCATCAGATCAGCCCCACAGCTGACCTGATAGGACCCAGGAGATCGGAGCATTGCAGGGACTTTTTAATCGTTTTTGGGGCGCAAGTACTTATCCCACGCTGCAACCTGCTCTGCTAAATTATAGTTAAGGTCATGCGGCTGCCTTCCTAGGCGTAGTGATTTTGTGTCCATGCTCCGTTCCCTCAGGACAGATGCTGAGACTGACTTGAGGCTGCTGACACTGACAGGAAGTAGCAGCACTAGTCCCAGTGGCGGAGGTGGCACCAGAATCCTCACTGTATCTTATGAACATCAGCATTAGGATATACATCAGCAGGCAGGGTAATGGGAGGGGCCAGGAATGGGTCTGGGGGGGGGGGGGGGGAGGAGGAGGAGGAGGGTGGAGTCAAAGGCAGGACCAAAGGGGGCCCCGTCAGGTAGGCTGTAAGGGGCCCCATGATTTCTAACAGCAGCCCTATGTAGGATGCCCAACATTAAAAAGAAAATTTTTACAAAGCAAATCTATCTTTGCATACTGGTAACTAGTCCCAAGGGAGGGATGAAAGTGGCTGTAATAAGTCTATATTGAGGACAGGTGAGGACAGATCAATTGAATAAATAAATGGTATAATTTATTGAGTGACGTAGTCTAAAAATACTATCGAGGAGAGCCCTCACATGGTGAGGTACTAAATTCATTGCCATACAATGGGGGGGCGGACACTAAACAATAGGACCACGGACTGACGAACAATGACGCACAGTGACAAATAAAATGACGTCCGGATGCCAGAGAGACTAAAATACCTGGGCCACCATATGGGAGAGTAATCATCTCCCTGGAGTATCATAGGTAAAGGTGGTGCCAGTTATTCCAGTGCCTCTATATGAGTAAAGTCAGCACTATGTGCTGATGGAGCCCCATCGGGGGTATGGTGAGCCATGATAATCCTTGTGCACAACTCTGCTATAATCTTAGAAGATGGACAGGATGGGAAGGAACAAAGGGGGGAATGGCTCTTCTAATGGAATATCGGCAATGTACCCATGGTTGGCAAGGACCTGGATGGTGGGTATGTTTCCCCTGTGGATGGATGAAGGTCCCGTATCCTGTTAGTATTATATCTTCAGGTATGGAAGGCATGTAACACTACTCTATGATCCTGTAGCCTGAATTATCTTAGTAGCTTTTTTATCTCCTCCGGACCAAGTACTGAGTATGCAGTGACTATGGAATTCTATAGGAGTGCGCTAGACAACAGGCTAATCATAAGAGTATTTTCTCAGGGACCACATAAGTATATGTCCAATATCACAATCGGGGTCAGTCCAAGTAGGAAGTGAATGAGAGAAGATACTCTCCCTTTCCCAGGACAAAGCAGATCTTCTCCGTTATGTAGTATCATTTACTGTGCATCTGCTATGGCATCTTGCTATGGCTTAAGCGACAGCAGCGGCCACATAAAAAGTTCAGTGAACCTAGTGTAGGTTCAATGTGGTGAAGGGAGGGAACATCACACTGGATGCAGAGACTGGGAGGGTCATGGGGTGTCGGGAGTGTGTAAAGGCAGTCTTCTGTAAGTACATTGAAGTATGCCACACTATGTATCAGATGGACACAATGGCCATACGCTCACCTTCCCCGTATGTCTCACTCCTCCTCCGCTGGGTTTAACAGTGTGTTGAGTCCTGGGTGCCACTCATCTGTCGGTATCATCCTCCGCGTTCCTTCTGTCCTACTTCCGCGTGCAGGGCACTGGCCGCCGTCATGGGCGGAAATGACGTCAACGCGTTTCGCAACGGATGTACGTAGCTTCGTCTGGACGAGTGTGCAGGGGATTCTTGTCACTGTTCTCCACCCCGTAGCACTTCGCCCCTTCAGCGTAGATTTACTCTCAGAAGCTGGTCACTTTCGTTTCTCCCAAGGTGATGTTCTCATAACATCTGACCATGTTGGTGAACATTCAGTGTTTGTTTGGCATAAGATATAGATTTAGTCAGTGTTTTTTTCTTTCAGTTCTAATAAAGCAATCCATTTAGATCTATAGCCTATACATGATTGAAACCATGAAGCATTGGGTAAAGATATCAATTCAATGGCATTTGTATGGTTTCTAAGGCATGACCAAACTTATGATTTAAGTCGTACAGTTGTATGGCATCTGATAGAGGATAGGGATAGAAGGAACCATATGTCTTTTTATATACAAGTACTTGCCTACTTGGGATCTAATGGAAGTAATTATGGATGCGGTAATTAGACAGACCATGCCGTCTAAATTCCCCTTTTAACTAGCGGATGGTCGACAGTCCGTGGTCCCATTTGTGCCCCCCGTTGTATGGCAACAAATTGAGTACCTCCCCATGTGAGGGCTCTCCTCGATTGTATTTTTAGACTATGTGACTCAATAAATTATACCATTTGTTTATTCAATTGACCTGTCCTCAATATAGACGTATTACAGCCACTTTCATCCCTCCCTTGGGACTGCTTTTTTCGACATAGTTTTTTATGGCTTTGCATTACGTCTTACCTGTACGGGTTACTGGTCTATCCAATTATTCTATTTAATTGCAGCTACACCACTGCATCTAGTTTTTTGTTACTGGTAACTAGTATGCCACCTTTTCTCTTCTCCCTCAGATAACGTTGCCCCAGTGCTGATGAGGAGAGACAAACAAGGACGTTGTGCAGGTGCTTAAAGTTGCACAATGAAAACACGCAGCTTTGTGGTACAAAAAAAAAGGTTAAGACTTGATTCACCTGCTGGCTTGCTGACAATTTTTTGAGCAATTTTTTAGGCATTTCGCCACAGAACCCCTGAAGAACCGAGACAGCATCCGGGTTGAAAAAGCTGTATTTGTAGTTTTATTTGCAAAATTCAACAGTATCATGGCATACGCTGCACTATGAAAACAGGTGACACTCCAAGCATCTCTGTGAAAAGGCGATTGAACAGCATGGGGATAGATGCAAGAAAATTTCTAAGCCAGTAAATATCCCATAGATTACATATTAATTCTTTAAAAAACAAAAACAAAAAAAAAAAAACAAAAAAGAGTATGGCGATGGAAATCTGCAAACAGTAGGAAGTTCATCAAAAGTGCATGAACATGCACAGCGATCATGCACGCGCTCACAGTGGCCACATTATTCTTATGAACTCTCCTATGGTCACTTTGCAGTTTTACGCTGACAAAATATGAAAGCATACAGTGGAACCTTGGATTGCGATCATAATCCGTTACAGGAAAATGCTTGTAATCCAAAGCACTCGTATTTCAAAGCATGTTTCCCCATAGGAAACAAAGGAAACACTGTTAATTTGCTCCAGTGTCACTGCTTGTTTACGCAGTACTGTATATGGCCACAGTTCAAGGGGCGCCTGGTGTATGCAATACCGCACGTGGCCAGATTTGCGGGGGGGAGCCTGGTGAGCCTCTAACAGGCTCGTTAAGTGTTCACACAATAGGCATTTCCGAGTATTTCCAGCTACCTCCGAGGCTCACCAGCACCCCCAAAAACTTGGCCACATGCGGTATTGAATGCAAAAAAACTGATTTTTTTTTCTACTCACTGTAAAATCCCTTTCTCTGAGTTCATTGATGGACACAGCTGCTCATCTTGACCATAGGGTTATACTGCCACCTTCAGGAGAGGACTAGGCAGAACAAAATATCAAAAGCAGACACAGCCCCTCCCAGGGGCAGTCCTCACTGGAAGTAACCCTCCACCCTGTAACAGATAGCTCAGTTCGTAACAAGCAGTACAAACCACAAAGGAGGGGTGGGTGCTGTGTCCGTCAATGAACTCCGAGAAAGGGATTTTACGGTAAGTAGAAAAAAAATCCAGTTCCCTCTTTCGTTCATTGACGGACAGAGCAGCTCATCTTGACCATAGGGACATCCCCAAAGCAGTGTCAAACGAGGGGTGGGTAAATGAACACAAAAAAACCTTCACCTAACAGAACCCTCTGTGAGGAACCAGAATATACACCTCACACAGCCGCTTGTAAAACTTTGCGGCCAAAGGCTGCATCCCAATATGCCAACACATCATCTTTGTATAACTTTGAAAAAGTGTGCACGGAAGACCATGTAGCTGCCCTGCACACCTGAGGCAGACGCCTGTGTTGGAAAGCCCAGGAAGTGCTAATGGCCCTGGCAGAGTGAGCCATGACCGGGAAGGGAGGTTCTAAACCCCTAACAGCATAGGTTTGTAACACAGTTTGTCTAACCCAACGTGAAATAGTGGCCGACGAGGCCACCAGGCCCTTGCATGGACCATACACCACTTCAAACAGCGCATCCGACCTCCGAAAGGAGGCCGTGGCCGCCAGATACACCCAAAGAGCCCGAACAACATCCAACAAGTGCAGAGCAACCTCCTTAGGATGATATGGGTGCGGGCATAAAGAAGGAAGAACAATGTCCCCATTGATATGAAAAGATGACACCACCTTCGGGGGGAAGGAAGGTGATGGGCGCAAGATCGCCTTATCCTTGTGTAGAACCAAATACGGAGACCTACAGGACAGAGCCGCCAACTCCGACACCCGCCAGGTGGATGTGATAGCCACCAGGAAAGCCACCTTTTGCGGGAGCAACAGCAGCTAGATTTCCTTGATATTCTCAAACGGCGGCTTTTGAAGCACTGAGAGGACCAGATTAAGGTTCCAGCTTCAGAGTACTGCACACCGCTGTAATAAGGGCACCGAGGATTCCCCCTCATTATAGGAGGAGTCCAGGAGCTCGCCATCAGACAGCTCAAGGGGGAGAGTCCTCCCCGGAGGAAGGGGGGGTAGGGGCCGTTTCTTAACCGCCTTACGCCCACATGCCATCTCTACCCGGGAGACAAAGGACTCAAAGACCGCTGATAGAGCATCAAGGGGGACCACAGGCCCGGAAGTGCTGGCCGCAACAATGGAGGGGTCTGGCGGGGAAGCACCCACATCAGATGCCACTGCCATCCTGGTAACACACCACCTGGACAGAGGCCTAGGCACCCCCCCAGAGCGCTGCACAGGCCAAGAGAGTAACCCACCGGGAGGACTCACAACCTGCCGGCCCCACGATTGTTAGAGAGAGGAGGCTATGCCTGCTGCTGCCGCCGCCTGTGTCCTGTCTGCCTGTCCTGTGCTGCTGTGTCCCTGCCACGAGGAGACTCAGCTCAGAAGCGACCCCTCCTCTACACACGAGGCCTGCTCGGCTGGGCTACAAGAAAATGGCCACCAAGCACACCGTCCTCAGGCTGTTACAATAGGTGGCCCAGCCACAGCAAAATGGCCGCCGGATCGGCTACATGGTAATCGCGGCCCTCACAGCACTGGGTGCAGCAAAACCCTGGACACCATGGGAGGGACCCAGGGGACCGCAGCAGAAACCGGAGGAGGGTGGGGGAAGAGACATGCCCACTGACCTACCACCCAAGGGGGGTACCCGCCTACTCCCCCCATACCCCAACAGGGGTGGGGGGATCGTACTACTTAGCCATCCAGTCGGGAGGTAGCGGGTATTCCACCCAAGACTGATCCGCCTCCCCGTCCATTCCGGGGGGGTGGGGGCTGTCGGCCATGGCAGCACTGTGACTCGGACCCTGTCGCCCAGTCATATATGCTTCTGCGGGACATTTAACCCACCCGCCAGCCACCGCATCCGGTTAGGGGCCTGTGGCGGCCGACCCAGCGCAGAGCTAAGGTATGCGCGCGTTCGCTGGCCGGGCTGGGGAGACTACCAGAACAAAGCAGAAGTGGAACCAAAGACAGAGGAACCACAGGTCCCAGCAGGGAGCCAGGTCCTTACTCCTTGACTAGGCAGAAAAAAACTGAGCTGTTACAGGCTGGAGGGTTACTACCAGGGAGGACTGCCCCTGGGAGGGGCTCTGTCTGCTTTTGATAATTTGTTGTTCTGCCTAGTCCACTCTTGAAGGAGGCAGTATAACCCTATGGTCAAAATGCGCTGCTGTGTCCGTCAATGAATGAAAGAGAAAAGCTAAATTTGTACTCGTTATGAGAGACACCACCCGCAAACCGTATTGTGAAACGCTCATTAACCGCGTTACTCGCAATCCGAGGTTCCATTGTATACGTTCTATATATTCCACCCACTGTATACTTTCTACAAGTCAAGAGAAAAAAAAAATCCAAAAATGTTAACTTCTATTATCAGACAATATACAGTATGTTTAGGCATTTCTCACAACCAAGAAAATAAGTGGGTTTACCTGGCATCCTGGTTAAGGTTGTCTCTTTTGAGCAACATTCCCAAGAGATTCAAGATGACAGAGAAATGCTTCTTTGTGGCAGTAGTCACCGTGCTAATCACTGCTCCATCAAATAATGAGGGTGATGAGGAACTGAGACTACTGGAGATGAAGTGATCATGTCTGGAAAGAAAAACACATTTAGAAACAAAAAACACAGTACTACCAAATCACAGTATCAGACACGTGCTTACTCATGTCAGATTACAAAAGTAAAGTGAATTTTAATTCCTAAAACTCGCCATTAAAAGCTGATGGAGCAGGCAGGGGTCACAGCATACAAAAAGTATCTTATGCAAGCATCTTCAATTTAGATTACTTTTGAGGTTCTCAAACATTCTACCTCACTAGCAAAACAAATATAAACTGAAAAATTGAGACGCTAAAGCTTGGAGGAGAGCCAAAGTTTCAGTTCTATTCAACCTTACCTTGAACCTTACAGCTGTCTGCAATGATGCAAGGTTATTACAAGAAATATGCAACACCAGCCTTGACTGTATTTGCAGTGTAAGCATATAAACATCATATATATGCCACTAAACAGAACAGTAGAATTACAATTACTGAATGTGAGTGGTATTTTTCTTAATTGGGGTAAATGCTATAAAAAAAAAAAAAAAAAATGCACTAATGACAAAATCCATGAAAAGAAGAGCTTAAAGCAAGTAGAAAGGGTATAATATAGCATATAAGTGTCACCACACAATGTATTCAACACCAGTGTAAAATGAAAGACAGATTTCAGCTCAAATCCCTGCCCATCAGTCATGCTCCTCTGACATGTTTCACCCACATTGGGCTTAATCGTAAAGGAAACATGTCAGAAGTGTGACAAATGGGTGGTAATTTAAGTTATATTGTATCTTGGAGGAAGACGTGTTCCGTTTCTGCCAGGACCCAAATATAGACCGTAAACCTGGGAGACCAATACTGTGGGCGTGTTAAGGTATTTGCAAGTAGAAACTTTATTAGATTGAATACCTTGTACAATGTGAATACAATGTATAAAGCACTGCATACTGCACTGATGGATAGTGAACGGCTATGTCCTCGTGAACGATCATTAAATTTTTGCTCAGTAAAGCAAACACTGTAGGAGAGAGTGCCCACATCTACAAAGCAATAAAAAAAAATAAAAAAAAGAAGATGTTACTTTTCAGTGGTAGAAAAAAAAAAACACAATACACATATTCAATAGTGTTCTACAATAGTCATTGAAGCAGCAGCTAAAAACCTAAAAATAGAACGTAAACATTTCTTGTTAAAGGATAAGTTCACTTTAAAAAAAATAAAAAATGAATGCACTTTTTTTTGCAGGTAAAAAAAAAAGTGTATTTTTTTTTTTTGTTGCAGGAGCCTGTATAAAGAATTGCAACAGTGCCTGCTCTACTACCTGACAGCTCATAAATAGCTAAGAGGCGGGGCCACTTGGCAACGTCACTTGGTGGCACTGCCCCCTTGTGACAGCATCAACTGATCCATTATGGGTCAGTGACGTCACAGGGGCGAGGTCACTCCGTGATGTCGCTGGGCACCCCTTAGCTATTTAAAGGATAAGTTCACGCTTCCAAAAAATAAAAATAAATAAAATGGACATTTTTTTGCAGGTAAAAAAAAAAAAGTGCATTTGTTATTTTTTTATAGTAAGAGCCTGTAAAGCATTGCACCCATCAGATCGCTGATGGTCAGTGTTATCTGCTTGCCCGTATGGGGAAGCCGACACTCCCTGACATGCAAACTCAATGAACTACCATAGTGCTCCTCAGCGCCGTGGTAGTGCATTGAGAACTACGTCAGCCAGTTTTGTTTTTTTTTTTCAAGTCGGCAGTGGCTGTGCTCGTTGTGATGGACGATGGATCTACATCGAGAGACATTGTTGTTTTTTTTTTTTTTTTTTTTTTAAATATAGAAATGGTCCAAAACTGTCTGTTTTTATTTATTTCTTTTTGTCCCTTTGGTGAATGAGTATGGGTACAATGCACCCCATACTCATTCACATAGGGGGGCCCAAGATCTGGGGGGCACCTTATTAAAGGGGGATTCCAGATTCCGACGAATCCCCTGCCCGTAGACCCCCAAAAACTGCCGGCCAGGGTTGTGGGGAAGAGGCCCTTGTCCTTATCAAAATGGGGTAAAGGTGCTTTGTGGTGGGGTGGGGGGTCCCAAAGCATATGGTTTGGTGCGGGCATATGGCCTGGTATGGCTAAGATGGGGGGGGGGGGGTGCGATCGTCGTCCCCCACCTTTTTCTGGCTTGCCAGGCTGCATGCTCAGGGATAAGGGTCTGATATGGATTGGGGGGGGGACCCCCACAGGTTTTTTCACAATTTTTTTTAGTGCCGGCAATGGATTTTATTTGCATTCAGCTGTCAGAGGGAAACTCCGCTGACAGCCGAGTTATCTGTTAAGGACGCAGCAGCGGGCTTCCTGGCCTGCTCCTCAACAACCAGCTAATGTTAAAGAAGCTGGTGGCCACCGGCTCCAAAAATTTGCATCTGAATCGCATCTAAAGCGCTGAACAGCTACTTTGGAAATTTGCTGTGAAAACGGAGGGGACATTTGCACTGGACATGTGTAAACCTAGCCTAAGTGAGTACAGTTTAGAGTTATGGTAAGACTAGAATAGAAAAACTATCATGGAGGAAAAATAAAAAAATAAAAACAAACATTGCCAATCATACATACCCCAATTAGTGAGTTCTTGGCATTTCCAATGGTCGTCAAAATGCTTAAGTCAAAGTCAACAACAAACTTTGCATTGTCCACACTGAATGCATGGTTTTTGAAAGCCTCATGCTGAATTTCAGCACAAGCTTCAGGTAGCTGCAGGCAGGTCAAGAGGCTGTTTAAAGCACATGTCATTTCTCCCAAAATCAGTTTGTATGCAGTCTCCAAAACTGGAATGTTCTTCAGGGTTAGCACTGCCTGGTACAGTGAATGTGCTGCATCTATTACCTGAAATTTAAACAGAGAAAGGTCTGTTACATTAAGGCATCAGTAAGACATGCGGTTGGGGGGGGACAAAAATATGTGTTTGTTGCACCCGCCAACCACCCCCTTAAGCTGCAATAGGCAGAGGATGGGAATGTTTACATGCAGCGTTCGTGATGATTCATGCTTGTGGCAAAGTTTACCAGACCTGTAGCAATCAGTGGGCAGGAAGCCTGCCAAACGCTACACATTCAAGTAAAAGGGGAAGCATCACAAATGCCGCACAACCGTGTGGGTTTGAAAAAGGCAGTGAGGAGTCATTGCATCTCTTCCCCACCGCCTGTCAGTAGCCTCTGAATCACGATCCAAATGCAGGCTGGGCTTTAGAGAAAAAAGGGATTTTTTTGTATAACTTACCGTAAAATCCTTTTCTCTGAGTTCACTGACAGACGCAGCCTTCTTATGACACATGGGGTTATGCTCATCCTACTAGGAGTAGCCTAGGCAAAACAAACAAAAGTGTAGGTTGGCCCCTCCCAGGGGGCCATCCTCACCTTAGCATATAATCCCCCTGCTCTGTACAGCATATCAGTTCGTAACAAGCTGTACAAAACCAACGCAGAGGGTTGGGTGCTGCGTCTGTCAGTGTACTCAGAGAAAAGGATTTTATGGTAAGTTATACAAAAAAATCCCTTTTTCTCTTCCATTCACTGACAGACGCAGCATTCTTATGACACATGGAGACGTCCCAAAGCTGTGCCAATCAAGAGGGGTGGGCAAATCATAACAACTGTACTCAACAGAAAAGCCCTCTCTGGTGGCGCTAACCGCGCCTATACTGCCGGTTGCAACACCTAGCGGCCAAAAGCAGCATCCGAGGATGCCGAAACATCAATTTTGTAAAACTTAGTAAACGTGTACACTGAGGCCCAAGTAGCTGCCTTGCACACCTGAGACACCGAAGCCTGGTGTCTCAACGCCCAGGAAGTACTAACTGCCCTGGTGGAATGAGCTGTGACTGGAAATGGGGGAACCTTACCCCGAATCTCATATGCATGAGTCACGGTCTTCCGTATCCAACGAGATACGGTAGCTGACGAGGCCGCCATACCTTTGCGCGACCCTTCTGTCAGCAAAAATAAAGAATCAGATTTTCGAAAGGAAGCTGTAGAACTTAAATACACCCGCAAGGCCCTCACCACATCCAAAAAATGCAGCTCAACTTCTTTGGGATGTGACGGGTGCGGGCACAATGAGGGGAGAACAGTATCCTCATTTAAATGAAAGGTAGAAACCACCTTCGGAAGAGACGAAGGGGAAGGCCGCAGAACTGCCTTGTCCTTATCGTCCTTGCAGCTAACTTTGACACCCGCCTGGCGGATGTGATAGCCACCAGAAAGGCCACCTTCTGCGACAACTGTAAGGGAATGTCCCTAATTCTTTCATATGGTGGCTTCTGCAACACAGAAAGCACCAGATTCAAATCCCACGGTGCCAAAGGAGACCGTATCCGAGGAGCCACATGACGTACCCACTGTACAAATATACGGATCAATGAATGAGACGCCAAGGGCCGTTGAAAAAGAACCGCGAGGGCCGAACTCTGCCCTTTAAGCATATTTAACGCCAGGTTCTTGTCCAGTCCTTGCTATAAAAATGACAGTACTCTGGATACTCTAAGAGCGGGGGTTCCAACTCCCTGCCTCGCACCAGGTAATTCTTACGTGAGAAACTTGCGTGCTTTTATCATAGTAGGGATTACGGAGTCAGAGACACCCCTCTCCCTCAATACCTGGTTAGAGGAGGAAAAATGTACAGCAACCGATACTGACCCTGAGGCCTGTGAAGCACTGCCCCCCGAAGGATCAGAGCCGCGTCCGCGGCTGTTGCTGTGCTTCTCGTTCCGCCCTAATGGTTTACCTACGCCACCTCCGTGGCATTGACCGACTGAACCAGAACCGGGCGGCGCAGCCTCTCTGTCCAACGGGACAGGTAAAGCCTGCTCGCTCTCAGTTCCGGTACCTATATCGACCAACTGAGGGGAGGACCACTTCTCCCCCCCTTTAGGGCCGGAAACTGAATCCCCCAAACCAAGGGTTCCCAGGACTGACACTCCGACTTGATCGGCCTGTCCAGGGATAGAGGAGATTTGTCCTACAACATTGCCTCTCGCAGGAGCCGAGTGTTCTGGGCGTAAGGTATCGATTCGCAAGTCGACACCCTGAGCCCCAACACCCGCATACAGAACCGTAAGGAAAACCATTGGCGCGATCACAGGGTTCGCCCAGCCTGAAGCGTTAGACGCTTGCTCGGTGTTAGGAACACCCCTGCCTGTACCAAGTCCGGAAACAGACCTAGGTACTCCAGCCGGCAAGCCAGCGTTAATGATGACTTCTGACTGCTGAGCGCCTGACCGGCGCCTAGAAGCGCCCCCTGACGCTCCTGTGGGAGCCTCAAGTTTGAGGAAGGACTTTTCTGGGGGCAGAGCTTGCAACCCCCAGAAACCGGCCCCCCACCCGTGAGGCGGGTGGAGGGAACCCATCATGCGGAGGCAGCCGCTGGGCCAGGTGCCCGAAAAAACTTCTTCTGACCAGAAGAGACAGGACCCTGCCTACGACGAAGATCTCGTCGCTTTGGCTCTGGAAGGAAAGTACTCTTCCCTCCCATGAAATCCTTAATTTTATCCAACTGTGGGCCAAACAGACGCCCTCCCTGAAAGGGCAGGTCTGCCAGGGCTTTCTTTGAAGCCTGGTCGCCCGACCAAGAGCGGAGCCACAGCACCCGCCTGGTAACAATTGAACAAAAAGACATTTTTAACAATATGGAGAGAAGATCCAAAGCAGCATGGCATATGTAGCGGAGACCCTCTTCCAAATGTTGCACTCGCTGTACTTCAGCCTGTGCACATTCACCAGACAAACTAGTGCGCAGCGCGGCAGCGTGCTCACGAAGTGACTGTGCCGCCATAGCAGTTGCTAGCGCTGGCCGCATGGCTGACCCAGCCAACAAGAATAGTGCTTTAGACACTGTCTCTGTGCGGCGATCGGCCGCCTCTTTAAAGGATTGCGACCCCTCCAAGGGTATGGTGGTTGCCTTATTCACATGAGCCACGGCAGGGTCCACCACCGGGGAAGCCCATCTCTTAGTAAAGCTTTCCTCAAAGGGGTAGCGAACAGCAAAGCTTTTAGGCAAAGCCAAGGAACTTGGTGGCTTACGCCATTCCTTGAACACTGCCTATTCAAACACCTGATTATAAGGGTAAGCCCTAGGGGACCTAGGGGGTCTAAGCGGTCCACAAACATATGCGGACTCATGCGACTCCCGTTTGGTCCAGTCACATAGAGTCGCGAATATCAGTGATCAGTGCTTCCACTATCACTTTCTGATCCTCTTCGCCCTCTGAGGGGGGCTCACCCTCTGAAAGATCCACAGGTGTGACCACTGAAGTGCTTTCTAGATCTGAATCCTTCCCTGAGGAAAGGGGGGGTGGGCCCTTCTGGGGGCACCCCTGCCCGGGGGAGGAACTCCCCAAACACTGCCCTCAGCTGTTCCAAGGACACAAATGCTCCTGGGGTGGACTGTAGATCTGCAGGTACCCCTGCCATAGAATTGCCGGCCTCTGACATCTCAGCCCGGCACCCCCGCTGTGTAACCATTGTTTGATCAATTAACTTTGGTACAACAAGCCTGATTTCACATGCATTTATTGATGGCGGTTTCTATAGCAGTTTGCTGTAATCACCGCGTTCTCCTGGCGGGGCGCTTTACCTGCCAGGAGAACACAATGGCTCTGCGGGAGGTATTCCCCATCAACACTGACTGCGTTCATGGGGGAATCAAGCCACATACACTTAAGAGTAAAGCAGTACAAACTCCATACACAAGTATCCCTGTGGAATTATTTTTTGTTTACAAAAGATATTTTATTTAAAAGGTCAAGAGAACATAGAGAATTTAAATACAGAATTGTATATGCTTACAGTACATGGTACGGAATAGACATTTAATTATTCAAAAAAGAAAAAAAATATATGATGTGAAATGCAGACTGGAATATTGAGAATAAATGTAGCTGTAGGCATATTTGAACATTGTTCAACTACTTAAGTTAATTTTTGTGAAAGTTATTTAAGTTGTGAATGAGGGTAAAGTGTATACGTTTGGTTCTTTTAATGAGCTCCATTCTAGACAAAACCTGTGACCATGGTAGAGATGTAAATCTCCAGTTAAAAGCAATCATCCATTGGATTGCACTGCATAATGAGTGGATTAGTCTATTGCATGGTGGTGGGATATTGGGTATGGTAGAGTACAAAAGACATATCTGTGGTGTTAATGTGATATCTTTGCCTGCTATCTTAGATGCTAGAGTGGTGGCTTGTTGCCAGGTGTATTGAAGGTGACCACAGCTCCAAAAAGTGTGGAGCATTGTTCCCGGTACTGTGCATCCTCTGAAACAGTTTGGGGATGACGTTGGGTAGAGGAAATGCATTTTGGAAGGGGTCATATACCATCTGATGAATAGCTTCAATGGGGTCTCTCTAATTGAAACCGAACAGCTGCCCCTTTTAAGATGATCTATCATAATTTGCCATTCATTGGTGGTAAAGGAGCAATCCCAGTGGGTCATGGGTTTGGTTTTGTCTGATTGGGAGTTGTTAATAAATTTGTAAAAGCATGAGATTAGACCTTTGCCCCTAGGTGTTGTGATGCATTTCTGTTCAAATAAAGTGAAAGGGGTGTGGAGAGTGGTGCTATAATATTTTGAAAAAAACTATTTGATTAGTGTATAATTTCCGTGTTCAGCTGCTTGAAGGAGATAAAATTGTTGTTTATGGTGAGAGAGTGAAGATTGGTTAAGTTATGTTTGAGCCATGGTATCCGGGTGTCTCTATTTTGATTTGCGAGGGTAACTCCAGATTTACCCTCGCAAATCAAAATGGAGACACCCGGATACCATGGCTCAAACATAACTTAACCAATCTTCACTCTCTCACAATAAACAACAATTTTATCTCATTCAAGCAGCTTCAAGCTACATACAAACTCCCAGCAACTGAACACGGAAATTATACTCTAGATTTACCCTCGCAAGTCCCTGTGAAATTAAATGCAGTACCTTAACACTACAAGGTAACAGTGCTAAATACCAAGCCTCTGCAATGTTTATCCTGGGAAAACTGTTCAGTTTACAAACCTTGAAGGAAAAACATCAAGGTTCCTCAATGCAATATGTACAGACATTATCAGCCAGAAATCTATCAAAAACACTATAACGTAAACCCGCACTTAAGAAATCTCTGGCACAGGCATGACAACAAGGATTAACAAATTTGCTAGGTTTCTCCATTCTTTTGTCCAGAAGGGTGTGAAGGCACACTAGAGAACCTACATGTTGGCTCCCCAGAAGTCAGTGTGACAGAAAGAAGATGGTGCAAAGGAAAGCACCGCCATAAGTTTAGGAAGCAAATAAAATTAAAATAAAATTATGCCTCAATCCCAGACTTCTGAGATCGGGACCACCAAAGAAGATGGGCACTACCCTCTGTAATCCCAAGGTGAGACTTTGGCCCGTAAAAGAATGCTGCAGAAGGATCAGCCTCTCCCCCTCAAATTTCCATCCCTCTTCCTCCCATTCCTGATGAAGAGATCCCATAATGTGCTGTGAACATACTCTGTCCCCAGCAGAGAATACCTGCAGCAGGAAAACTAGGTTAATCCACATGCTGACAATCCAAAGAGAAACACTGCCTTCAAGTGGTGATCTCAGCTCACCACATTCAGAAGCGCAAACACTTGCTCTGTGCAAACACTGATGGTTGAGGAGAGCCAGTTTTCAAGGAAATCTCCTTTAGAGGAATGTTAGAGAAAGTTATGCTCCCACTCCATTCCCAGAGGCAAAGGTACTGAAAAGCCTAGATGGTGTGCAAAGTAGTCCTAAGTATGAAGGCCCCCAATTTGTAGGGAACTGTTTGTTCACAGGGATTAGGTGGTATTCATAGCGAAGGAGTTGCTCCCGCAAGTAGAATTCCCCAGGAACGAGAAGCAACGACCACCCAAGTCGCCTGAAGAATTAAGTCCGGGACTACATGATCAGGAGAGACAGGATCACAGGCCTTGTCAGAGCCCAAATTGTGACCTCAGAGGGGGGTTGAAGAGAACCAGGATAGAATAGGAAGCGGAGAGATCATTCTGAGGGAAAATTCCCCCTCTGTTCCACACTCACTCAATGGAAAAAGGATGAACTCCTCGCCTGCTGACAACTGGGTAAAGATACATAAGGTGTAGATCTTTTATGGAGGACTTAAAGGAGATGTTCACTTTTGGAACAGGTTACACCCGTTAAGGTGGAACATGCAATGTTCCAGCATCTGCGGTCTCTCCCTGCACCCACTGTCACCGTTTGAAAACAGTGAAGCTATGCGGGGCTCCCCCCACATGGCCGTGTCATTCATTCAATTTCCTGTGAATTAACGCCTACAAGTACCATCAGTCATTGCGGCTTGTAGTTTTCAATGAGCTGCAAGGGCACTGGTGAGCACCCTCATAGTCCATTGAACTTCCTGCTCTCAGGTAACTGCCTGCCCACACAAAGGTATGAGCAGACAGCTATTCTGAGAATCTGCAGGAGCTGGACATTGCACCCATGATCTGCTAATCACAAATGCAATCCTCTGCAGGCTCCTTAGAAAAAAAAAATAATAAAGGTACATTGTTTTTACCTGCAAAAATGTGAATTCTATTTTTTAAAAAGGTAAACTTATCCTTTAAGCTGGACCGTCCCACCCACCAGTAACTAGTGGTCTCCAAACACTGGAGGCAAGCAGAGTATGAACCAGGCTGGTCGTTGGTCTAACAGAGTTAGACCCTTCTTGCAGATGCTTACTCCATAACACTAATTCTTAAATGTTATTAGCTCACATTTAAAAATGTTCCTCTTAAAAGGGGAACATCTTGAACACAATTGTGGCCCAGTACCCTTCAGGATGATTCTAGTTCCCACAGAATACCTTGTATAACAGGTGTAAAGGAAAGGTCTTTGCAGCAGCTGGAGCCTTAAAAAAGGCTAATCCTCTAAATACAGAGTGGAACATACTACACCAATAAAGTCTGATACAATTCTGGGGTGAAAGCAGGAGATTGAGTTGCCTCAAAAAAAAGCTTCAGAAATAGACTGTTGGGACACAGAGTCAGACGGTTACAGGGACCAGTGGTCTGGCCTAATCTGAGGGCTCTGGAAGGAGAGCGAGTCTGGAGGGAATGGTGCTGGAGCACAATGAGAACTACTGCAGTCGAAGTGTGCAAAAAATTACGCACACTTGGACAAAGTCCTGAGTGGCTATGGAGCCCCCCCCCCCCCCCGTCCGACCTGAGGACAGGACGGGGGACTCAAAAGTCCCCTGTCCAAAAAAGCTGTGGCAAACTCAGAAGATGACGAACATATAACAAACCGGGGTAACAAGGTTTTAGTTTACAGGCTCCCACTGAGAAAAGGGACTAAATGTCCCTAGAACGGATAGGGGAGCATGGGCTGGGGTCACCCATAGAAGCAGAACTGTCTCCTCTGTGTCAAGGTTGCCATGTTGCATGCTGTAGCAGTAACTAGCCCCAAACATAGAGAGGCGCTGCCTCACTTATTTACAACCAAGGCAGCTGGAGATTATGAGGGTTGGGTGGCCAGAGGCGACCAAGGTCAGTGTAGGCAGTGAGGCATAGCGTTGCCCTGCCAGGATCTAGATTAAAAGGCATGAAAATAGGAAAAATGGGGTCCTAAGATTCTCTATGGACTATATTAGTCGGGAATGCTGTGTTGCCTCCCCAATTAAACGAAATTTGCAAGAAGGAGGGCCCATAGGG
>BLSH010019025.1:206018-219144 GCA_018402905.1 Glandirana rugosa | reverse complement strand
TACCTCATTTCTTAAAGTCAGTTTCGGGATCTGGAGCCCGGGGATTTCTTAGAGATCCGGGTGGGATGAAATCTCCTGTTCTTGGTCCAGGATTTGGGTTTAGCCAAGACACGGATTGCCCAGCTGGGTGGGGGCCTGATAGGAGCAGTCAGAATCAGGCTCCTGAGTCACACACACACACACACACAGACACACACACACACACACACACACACACACACACACACACACACACACACACACACTGGGAGACAGGCGGTCTCCAGGGGTCTAAGATTGCAGGAGGCAGAAGCACAAGAGAAACCCCCTCTGGGACTTTAAATGGGGAGACCAACTCACCAAGAACAAGGTATCCTAAGTAAAAAAAGTGGTATTTATTGATGCATTTAAAAAGGGAAAAAGGAGACCACCCAAGGAGGGTGATGATTCACATCAAATACATGGATAAAAATGGAGTGTATATCAACATAGGATAAACAAAATACAAAAACACATATACATTGGGAATTAGCCCAAAAAAAAAAAAAATTTAAAAAGATGACGACTATATCCACCTGCTGGTGGCAGAAGATGACCGAACGCGTTTCAATGATGTTTGATCAGAGATCTTCCTCAATGGTGAGTGGTCAAGGTCTTAAACACAAATCCTCATATTATACAGGATAATGGAGAATCTTCAAAAGGTAGCCAGGTTACAGATACTTTATATAGTACTCCCAAATATGGAGAAAAATGTACCAAATCAACAACGTAATGATTGAGAGGGTCTACAGCCACATGGACAAATTGGCTAGAGAAACACCCGTATTTCTGAGGGCGAGGGCTAACTGGGCTTGCAGTGGAGTGCATGGATCACGGATTGGACACACACAGGAAGTAAGGAAATTTAAATTCAAGAAACCAAGTGCCAGTATGCCACCAGACATATAATATTGAATAAATTAGCCAGGTGTAGCATTCATAATCTGGGTAGAACCAGAGGAGAAGGAGGTGCAGTATAGATCCTACCAAAGTAGGAGCGAGATCGCAATATATCTTAAGTCAACCGTCAGAACGTGTGGTATCCAAAGTGCACCCAACACAGTGAGGCAGTCTGGTCGTCCACATCTGCAAAGAGGCAGATGTGACTGCGATCACGCCACAGTGGATCGCTTACAAGCCAGGAGGGAAAGGGGATCGCTTACAAGCCAGGAGGGCCAGGATATTTCTTTAGCCAGGAGGGCTACTGAACCTTATAGCCAGGAGAGCTATTGATCACTTTAGCCAGGAGGGCTACTGAACCTTATAACCAGGAGAGCTATTGATCGTTTATGAGCCAGGAGGCTGAGTTTATGATGTTAATGGTGACAACCCCTGTGAGGGAAACCCTTTTGGATTATTATTTTGAACTTTTTTAAATAAACATGGGCTATCATGCCCTCAAACAGAGATCGTGGCTGTCGCAAACTCAGTGAAAACGCAACTACCACGAGCGCTAACCACCCCCATGTCACAGCAGGCAGTGATTATGGTACACATTTCCACAAGGTGCTTCAGGCAGGGGCAGCAGTGGGACAGAGCTGTGTCAGAGTGCTCCATGGCTAACTACAGTACACAGGTCTAAAGAGTCACAATGCAGAGTCCAGTGCCCATAGGTCACACTGCAGGCTATCCCGATGTGGTCAGTACAGCGAAGCTGTAGGTAAGGGATGAGGAAACACCAATCCCAATAGCTGCTTTGTAGAGACTAGCTCAACCAACAGTGTAGTGTGGAATCTTGATTGAAGAAACCAGTCTAAGTATAAAAAAAGCTAGCAAAAATTGGCTAGACATTTCTCAGCACAGCTTACAAAAAAAGTTTCATCCTTCTAGGACACTAGCAAAAAACCAAGGCCTGCTGCGGACTCATGCACATTCTTAATGCTGTAAGGGGTGTCTGGCTTTTTTTTTTTCTGCCTCTAAACTCCCCACATGTTAGTCTATGTGTCCATGTACACATAGGTATTTAGAGGCAGGAAACAAAAAAACAAAAAACACAACAAATGCCAGCATGTCCAGGAGCAGCAGCGTTTGGCAGAAAAAAAACGCTAGACACGTTTAGCACTTGCGCGTTCCTTCACATCAATGGCCGGAGTAAATTTTGGCTAGAGAAAAAAAAAAAAAGAAAAAAAAAAGTGCTTGACGCGCCTAAACTTAAAATATTTTTTATTTGCCACTATCCATACCTACTGTAAGTGACAGTATTACAAGAAAATTCAAGATTTGCAAATAATCTGCATCTGATGACCTGGATTTTCCATTAGGCCCTTTTCCCACTTGTTCGTCTTGCCCTGCTACTTGGGACTGCAAATTTGTATGACAAGTCGTACCCCATGATTTCCAATGAGTACCATTCATTATCTGTGCAACTCCAAGTTGCAACGACTTCAAAGTAGTCCCTGCACTACTTTGGTCCAACTTTGAAGTGATTTGAGGTCCATAGACCTCAAGGTTACACAGGCATTGGTTAAAGTTGCATCAAAATCACGGCAAAAAATTGTGGCAAAATCGTGCGACTTTCAGGTCGCTCAAGTGTGAAGGGGGCCTTAACTGACCTCTCTGTTGACCTGCCCAATCTGACATGCTTACATACATGAGTAACAAGTAAATTGACTGGGTCGACACAAGTAAAGCGTTAAGCAGTAAAACCAGCACTATAGAATATAAAACAAAAACCCTACCTCCTTTTCCTTATGGTAACGTATCAAAAGCAGCTTTGAGTCTGGTACAAAAAGTTTCTCCACAAAAGTTGAGGGTAGTTTAGTATTAATTTGTTCAACCATCTGAGGGGAAAAAAAAAAAAAAAAAAAGACACATAGTAAATATAAGGCAAAAATATATACAGCATAAATCAGCCCTGATTCCAACCATCTGCATTTTCATGCATCATACATGGACATGAGATTAAAAAAAAAAAAAAAAAAACTTTGTGGTTTTAGTTTGAAGGAAAAATATTAGCACATGTTTGCACAGATCTAAATCATCTTAGCAACTGGAAAATGCCTCTAGGGGACCAAGACACCCTTGTCCACAACATCCCCCTCAAAGAACTACTTGTTAGAACACCAAACTATGCACATTATTAATTAGAAGACCAAAGCTGACTATACCCTAGTAGAATTTCAAAGTGTTTCATTTTAAGAATATGCATCGATTTTCCGATCATTAGTGGGTTCAAATCAACATTCAATTTCTACCGCAGTAACGAAAACATTTAAAGGAGGATGTAAAAGTTTACTTGTTCTAAAACTGAATGTTAAATACTTTCACATTCATTAAGCCATTGAACACACTGAGAATTTTTATACGAATAATTGTACGCACGGGCATGCGAAAATCTACTAGTGTATTTTTAGTATAGTTGGCCAGAAATCCCCTAAAGCCAAGAATGAAGATAAATGGTTGAAACATTATCGTAGACAAAGTATACATTAAATTATTCCTCATTCCTGTCAACAAGCCAATAGACCTAACTTAAAAAGCAGTTTTAAGATTGAGAATTTAAGCAGCGGCTTACCAGAGTAAGTAAATGCAGGACTGAGATAATGTAATCTGTACCGGATGTTTGGCAATTCTCCAGTTGGTCTAATCCGTATGCAATTACCATATCACAGTGAATTGCCATGCTAGGATCCATACTGCCAAGCAGCACACCCACACATTCATTGGCAGCTGTCAGTACAGCCTCTGAAGAAAATACCTGATTGGCTGCTGTTACACACCTCATTACTCGATATAGAATCTAATGGTAAAAAGAAAACAATGTACAAGTAAGTACTTCACGTGACGTACACAACTTTATACATTACTATAGTCTGGGATCCTATTTTTTTTTTTCTTAATTCATGCTTACCACCCCTCATATAGCTTGCCTGATATTCAGAGTTCCATTTACCATCACAACTTAACAGTCTCACACGACCCACACAGAACAGGCAGAGTGTAAATATCATGAAGTGAAGGGAGGATTTGAGAAGTCTAACTTTTTTAAAACTACAGATTTTTTTTTTGTAAAACATATACACTCATCTCTTAAAACACAAATCTCTGTGTGCCAAAATGTTTTCCAAATATCTGAAGAACTCCTTTAAAAAAGGGTATATAAAATGGGAAGGGTTACACTTTAAGGGAGTGGTCCTCAAACTATGGCCCTCCAGTTGTTCAGGAACTACAATTCCCATCCTGCGGGCTTCAAATATATTACCTACTACATAACAGATCTTTGAATAAATACACTTTTCAATCATCTAAAGGAACTCTAACATAACAAGCTGAGACAGAAAAACATGATTTAGGCAATGACCATAGACAGAGAAGACAGACAGCCTCACGAGATAAAAAAAAAAAACAAAAAAAAAAAAACACCTTTTTGCCAAAAACTGTACAGGGCCGATTTCTATACTTACATCTGTGACATATGGTTCGGTAATAGGAGGTCCTCGAATTGGACTGAATCGTTCCCCAATACTTCGTACCACAGTACTAAACACTCTGAGAAGGGCAGCAAGCTTAGGCAACGAAACTGATGGAGGAGGAATGTCTTCATCCACGGATTCACCTGAAGCTACATTGCCAAGATCCTGAGGGGCAAAGGAAAAATGATTATTAGACATTTACATGCACATGAGTTTGTGTAATGTGAGAAAGTAGTACTCATATATGCTCTAAATTCTGCCATCTTCCATAAGCAACCAATATACCTAAAAACATGTCAGCTTAAGGCTGAAGCATAATCTGCTTATATTTTGCCTTTCCGGTTTCTGCCTTCTTCCCTCTAATGAACGCATGCGAACAGAAAATCCATTTGCATGACATACCTTTTAGGCCCAGTATTCTCATTAATTGGTCTCTGTGCTTTTCCATGCAATGCAGGCAGATCACAGATGTGGTAGGGACCAGCAAGGTGCTGCACCTAAAATCATTACAGCATTCTGCCTTAGTACACCCCTCAACAGCCCTTGGACCTAAAGCAAGTAGTGGGCTGCCCCTTAGCAGGATTTTTACAAATATCAAAGCGCCTTGATGAATGCATGTCAGTCGGGAGGAGTGGGCATTCTTAAGCTAAACTCATTTGCACCCAGACCACCCTAGCTAATGCCCACACAAACTTTGCGAGTTGCCAATTTCCTAGGTGTGAAAAGTGTAGGGATAACAATCATATAAAACTAAAAGGGACAGTGGACATAGATCTCTAAACCCATATAGCAGGTTGAATTCAATTGCAATATCACCGACTCACCCTATTCAGGGGGTGGGGTTCACCTAAAGAGGACCTGGACAATCAATACACTAAAAAAGGAAGGGTAGAGACCCTTCCAGCAGACAGTCCATAACTCCAATGGGAGAGATGGGATAACCCGGCAGCATATATCAGAAAATAGAAACACTTTATTGAAGTATACAAATTTAGGATAACAAGGTAGCAATTGGCATTGTAAATAAAATGACAACATTGTACCCCGGGGTCACATACAAACTGATACATTTCCACTCAGATCATAAATTGATAAGATGGGGACTCTTGCATGGACCATAGCTAATCCAATCCCGTAGCTCTTAGCCCAGTTAAGTGCTACTGGCTGTGGTGTGGAACGTCTAGGACCATCAATGCCCAATATCCATTTGGAACTCAGTGGATTAACAGGCAGCGATGAATGGACCATACATATTACATGCAATAGATCAAACTGGGATCTCCTTGGGGGGATCAAATGGTGTAATCACAATGGTCCACACACACAGGTGCAGGATTGGCACAAATCCAAGGCATCTGAACCCCTCAGGATCACTACAGTGAAGTCAATGGGTCACTGAATGCCCCTAATTAATTGGTACTTCCACAAAATTCTCAAGTCTCACATTAAGTTGTCAGTAGCCTGCAGCATGCCGCTAGTGACATGCGACTATGAAGAGTGTGTGATTCCCAGGGTGATGAATCAAAGCCGCAACTAGTGGACCCTATGATCAACAAACTGAGTTATATCCCGATTATGGGAATCGCACTCGCATGTCACTAGCGGCGTTAAGAATTCTTATGCATAAAGGAGGGAGGATGGAATGGCTCCTGGACTGTAGAGTTTGAACATGACGACCTAGATACTCCAAACAAGGAGCCTGTTCCAAGGCGGATTTCTGGGTGTTTAGGATCCACCTAAACTTTTGCAGAGTTTGAACAGCTTGTTAGACATTGACCGACAAAGTTTGTAGTAATTATTTCCTCAGCGGAAGGTCATCTAGGTATCCCATCACAGGAATGTCACGAGAGCAAGTACATGGACTAGCACCTTGGTGAAGAGCCGAGATGTAGTGGACCAAAAAGGAAGGGCCTTAATGCACTGGAAAGAGTCATGCAAGCAGGCATCCTTAAAGAGTAAGTAAACCCTGATGGGATTTTCTGTCTTTCTTCTTCCCGATACTACCACATTATGCGACACTTAACTGCAGACGATGCCCGCGCCGTCCCCGCTGCAGGCCGCATCCATCTTCGCCCATCTTCCTTCCGGGGCCACGGACTCCGGCTGTGTTTCTTCAAAACGCATGCGACGATGGCGTCATCGGCGCACTATACAGTAAATATTTCCTAAACGGAGTACGTTTAGGAAATGCTTACAGTACCTATGTGTAAGCCTTATTCTAGACTTACCTATTGGGTACAAATTACCCAGTGAGGTTTACAACCTATTTAATCTACATAGAGAGGCCAGTAAGTCGGACGGAGAAAAGCAGTTACTGACTTCGTAGATTTCATGAAGACTTTGTTTTTTGAAGAAAAGTTTTGAGAACCTTTAGACCCAGCCTAGGGTGAATGCGCCCCCCCCCCCCTTTGCCTTGGGAACGGTGAATAGGTTTGAGTTGGACCCCAAAAATTTTCTGTTATGGAACAATGGCTATGCAAAGAGGTCTGTCTTTGCTGCGTTAATGGAAGATTTGACAACATGAAGTGTGTGGAGGCAAAGTCCTAGCTTGCAGCCCCTGGATACCGCTTTCTGGATTCAAGTGTCCAACATGCCTTGGATCCAGGCAGCAGCAAAAGCGATTACACATCGCTCTGCACTCATAAGTAGGAGTGCCCCCTCACTGCACAGAGGGGTTGTTTGTAGCAAGCTTGGGGGATTTATTTGCAGTAGAACAGAAGACTTGGCCTTGGAGGCTTTTGGAAAACAAAATTAACTCGCTTTAAAAAGACACAGAGATAGAGGTTGTCCCAGACTGGCCTTGTTCTGCTAGAGCAAAGGGTGCACTGTTCTCCTGTGATGTCCTTGATAAAATTGTCCAGATCTAATCCAAAAAGGTGCTTCCCATCAAAAGGCATATGCAAATAGGCGTTTCTTGCAATATTGTTATGCAGACCTACATTTAAGCCAAATGATCCTCCACATGTGTACAGATTACGTGTTTTTGAGGCTTCGGCGGTGCTTCGAACAGGCTGTAGTGAGGCTTCAACAAGGCTTCAGTGATGCACTTTTAAAGCCTTGCTGAAGCTTGGTAAACGCTGTGTGTTTGTTGATATCTCATGCCTGCAATTTCTCCAAAACAAAGCGAAGCTAAAGCTGAATTACAGCCCCTGAAAAGCCGCAGGTGCTTCAAGCGAGCTTCAAACGGGCTTTGTCAGACTTCTATGGAGGCGTTGGAGAGGCTTTGAAGCCTGGCTAAAGCTACATGGGGTATATTTTTTGACGCGAAGCTGAAGCCCAGCCAAGCCAGCGCAAGGTGTAAACAGGACTATATGCTAACCATTTTATTTAGTGACATGGGCTTTGACTGGCGTTAAGGGAGCTTTAACAATGCCTGTCTGGCGCCCTGTTTTGCAGCAAGTGTAAACGAGCCCTTAAAGCGGTTGTCTGTTCAATTTGTTTACTTTTGCCTACAGGTAAGCCTATAATAAGGCTTACCTGTAGGTAAAATTAATATCTCCTAAGATATTCCCCTTCTAATCTTCTGCAGCGTTACGGCGCATATGCCGTGTATGTCTCTGCGCATGCGCTGTGTATGTCCAGGCAAAAGGCCCGGCAAAAGGCCGGACCTTGCTGGAAAGACGGGTCCAGCGCACATGCGCACTGTGACTGGCCGGAGCCGCGTACCCGGAAGGAAGATCCGAGGGAAGATGTCCGCTCCCTCAGAGGGAACTCAGCAGCCCGGTCAGATCTTCGTTTCAAGGCGAGTATTTCATAATGAGCTAGTACGCGGTACATACTAGCTCATTATGCTATTGTCTTTCCGGGTAGACAACGCTCCCGAGCTGCGGCCGTGTGTCCCCATTCACAGACGGAGCCCACTGCTCGGGGCCTGCCCCCTCCTGATTGGCTCACTGGCTGTGTGACAGCAGCAGGGGGCCAATGGCTCCTGCTGTTGCCAAAAGGCAATCAGGAGTGGGAGTCCCTGGAGAAGGAAGGCTCTCGTGGACATCACTGGATTCAGGGGGACTCAGGTAAGTATTAGGGGAGCTGCACAAACAAGGTTTTTTACACCTATGTGCCAAAACAATCCATACAAATCTAAACCAAGTGTTGGCTGCTATACACTGGGTGCTCAACACCCCGCAAAGATCATAAAATATATAAATACAGCGCCAGCAGAATAAATGATAAATATGTGCAAATAGGTGCTAAAGTGCTCAAAAATATACTATGAAAAAATTATTTGATATAAAGTCTTTATAAAGTCTTAAAAAAGTGCTCAAGTGTTCTAATCAATAGCTTGAAAAATGCTGAAGTGCTTCAAGTAAACATGCTATGCCAGGGTGCCACACTCCCCTCTTGCTTCCCCGCTCTCCAGAAACAATGGACCCTCAGCTTTGCAGTCTAAGGGTCATAAAGCGCATGACTCTGGTGCTTAGTGGGATCTGGACTCCGTCATTCCTCGGCAAGATTTTTAACACAGCTCACAAGCGGACACACACCTCAGATTGAGATTACTGGGTCATGTAAAATCCCCCCCAGGCTCAGTAAAATCGGAAAACACTTGAGCACATTATTAAGATTTTATTAAGACTTTATATCAAATGATTTTTTTCTTAGTACATTTTTGAGCACTTTAGCACCTATTTGCAGATATTTATCATTTAGCCCTGGTTCACATTGGTGCATTTTGGCATGCGATTTGACATGTCAAATTGCAGGCCAAATCTGTGGCAATTGCCTGCAATGGCACTGTCCATATCAGTGCAACGCTGCATGTGCAACGCTGCATGTACGGCGCCGTAACGATTTCCAAAAGTAGTTTCTGTACTACTTTTGGCGATTTCAGGTGTTCTTTCCATTGACATCTGTGCAGAAACCCACACAGATGTCTCTGAAATCGCACCTGAAAATCGGGACCAACATGTGGGAATGTAATGGTGCAAGTTCAGCTGAACTCGCACCATTTCATTCCTGCACCAATGTGAACCTGGACTTATTCTGCTGGTGCTGTATTTATAAATTTTATGAAAGGTGTACATATGCCACAGCAGGAATTAAACGCCCTGTTGCTTTTGGGGGGTACTACCACCTACCAATCGCGACCCATTCAAGTTAATGGGGCCACTCTGAATTTGGGTGTACCATGTAACATGTTCTGAAAGGTGAACTTAAACTTTAAAGCAGGTGGTGAGAAAGCGACACAATGCTGCCTGCTTTAACCCCTTGTTTGCTGTACTGCACTTGCAGAGTGGCCTTTTTCACTTGAATGGGTCATGCTTAGCAGGTGCAACACCCACCAACCATGACCGGGCGTATAGCTCCTACTGTGGCTATTACATCACATCCTAACTGTGGGATTTTAACCCCCCCCTCAAACTGCAATGTAAATGAACCCTTGCTGTTCTGAGCCCCCTAGGAAAAAATGCAGGCACAGCGCAATGTATCTGCGACTTTCCTAAATTAGCTGCATTTTGTCGTAGACTTCTATTATATTCTGCGGGTTTGGTGCACTTTCTGAAAGCGCACTAAAACTCCTGCATTCAGAAAGTACACCTAACCCACAGGATATAATAGAAGTTTATGGCTAAGCACAGCAAACTGGCAGGAAAGCCGCAGGAACACTGCACTGCCCTCATGGTGTTGGTAAACCACAGCACATCAGTGTGAAAGCAACCCTATACTTTTATGCCAAGTGTATAGCTTCAAACTTACCTGAAGATTTCTTCTTTCCTGCTGCTGGCACCACTCTGGAGATAGCTAGCAGGGATAAGAGGTGTGCAGTTGGTATCACTCCACATGGGACAGGAGCCAGCACTACAGAGGAGGAATTGGCTTATGCGACTCCTGCTCCCTACTGCAACTCCAACTTTATAATTAGTCCCACTGCATTGCATGCTCTTTGATTCTTTGGAATGGCGGCTCAGCAAGCCCAGACTGCGATCTACCAGTCACCTGCTGACCCCCAAGGTACACCGTTCACCATCCTCAGCTAAATGTGTAGAAGCAGCTGCAGCCAAAGGGAAGTAAAAAATAGACTCAGATGAGAGGCTGTGGGAGCACACTTGCCATCCTAGTGTTCAGAGTCCACTAAAATGACAGCTAACCAACACAGAAAGTTTCAGAAAACTTCAAAGGGTGCCAATACCTGAAGAAGTAAAAGCTCACCTTTTGTTACACCCATATTTAGGGTGCAACAAGTAACATGTTACTGAAGAGCACCTGCCTGTACACCCCCCCCCCCCCTGATCTCCATTGTGACAACAGGCGTGGGATCCTCTCCCAACTGCGGTCACAATTAAACCGGTTCCCAACAGAGTCGCGTACACTTACTGCTGTACTGTGGCAGTGTAGCGCGAATCAGCGTTTAAACGGAGATTCGCGCAAGCGCAAATAGCGGACGGGAGCGCGCCGGCGTGCTCTGGTGCCGGCCGCACGCTCCCTGAGTGGGGCCGTGGGTCAGGCGGACCCGGGATCACCTGATACAGAAGAAAAGCGGGGTACCGCTGATGTAAACACGATGGTTCCCCGCTCTGTCAGGTGGCATGACAGTGATCTACTGATCCCTGTCATCGGGATCAGTTAGATCTGTCATGCCCCTGCCAACTCAGCCCCCTCACAGTTAGAACACGCCTAGGGAACACAGTTAACTACTTGATTGCCCCCTGCAGGCTAACCCCTTCACTGCCAGTGACATTTATACAGTAAAATCAGTGGTTTTATTTTTAGCTTTGATCGCTGTATAAAAAGGTCAATGGTCCCAAAAAAGTGTCAAAAATGTCTGATCTGTCCACCGCAATATCGCAGTCCTGATAAAAATCGCAGATCGCCGCCATTACTAGTAAAAAAACGCAATAAATGAATTCTCATAGTTTGTAATCAAGACAGCTTTTGCGCAAACCAATTTTTTTCACTACAAATACGTAGAAGAAGAATATATATCGGCCTAAACTGATGAATAGATTTGTGTTTTTTTTTTTGGACATGCATTATAACAAAAAAATGGATTTTATTATAACTTACCGTAAAATCCTTTTCTCTGAGTTCACTGACAGACGCAGCTCTTCATAACACGTGGGGACGTCCCAAAGCTGTGTCAAACTAGAGGGGTGGGTGAAAGTACAACAACTGTACCAAACAGAACCCTCTCGGAAGGCGCCAGACGCACCTACACTGCCGCCTGTAAAACTTTGTGGCCAAAAGCAGCATCCGCTGATGCCGAAACATCAACTTGTAAAACCTAGTAAACGTGTGCACTGAGGCCCAAGTAGCAGCTTTGTACACCTGAGACACCGAAGCTTGGTGTCTGAAAGCCCAGGAAGAACTGACCTGGTCGAATGAGCCATGACCGGAAAAGGGGGAACCTTGCCCCGAACCTCATACGCATGTGTCACGGTCTGCCTGATCCAACGGGAAATGGTAGCCGACGAGGCTGCCGAGCCCTTTTTGGAGCCCTCGGGCAACACAAATGAGTCAGACTTCCGAAAGGAAGCTGTAGCACTCAAATACACCCGTAAGCTCCTCACCACATCCAAAGAATGCAACTCAAATTCCTTAGGATGTTTGGGGCGAGGACATAATGAGGGAAGACAATATCCTCATTCAAATGGAGAGGAGACCACCTTTGGAAGGAAAGAAGGTGGAAGTCGCAGCACCGCCTTGCCCTTATGAAGAATCAAGTATGGGGACTTGCAGGACAAGGCAGCCAATTCAGAGACCCGCCACGCGGATGTGAGAGCCACTAAGGCGGCTACCTTCTGCGATGAGAGACAAGGGAATGTCCCTAATCTGCTCATATGGTGGTCTCTGAAGCACAGAGAGCACCAGATTTAAGTCCCACGGCGCCAAGGGTGGCCGAAACTGGGGAGCCACATGCCGTACCCCCTGTACAAATGTACGAATCAGCGAATGGAAAGCCAAAGGACGCTGAAAAAAGGACTGCCAAGGCCGAAATCTGGCCCTTGAGGTACTCAAGGCCAGGCTTTTGTCAAGGCCCCGCTGCAGAAAAGTCAGCACCCTGGACACCACATAAGAGCGGGGGTTACAACCCCCCGCCTCACACCACGCAATATAGGCCTTCCAGGTCCTGTGATAAATCTTGCGCAAAGTGCACTTACGCGCCTTAAGCATAGTAGGGATCACTGAGTCAGCGACTCCCCGATCCCTCAGCACCTGGGCCTCAATAGCCAAATCATCAAAGCCAGCGAGGGTAAAGCAGGGTGCAAGATGGGACCTTGAGATAGCAGGTCTTCACGAAGCGGAAGCAGCCAAGGGGCATATACCACCATCCGAACCAGATCGGCGTACCAAGTGCGCCGAGGCCAATCGGGAGCCACCAGGATCGCCGGAATTCCTTCCACCTCTATCCTGCGCAGAACCCGTGGCAACAGCTCACCTTTTGACCGTCCGCCTGAAAGAGTCAGCGGTTTGATACCTGGTTCCCCTTACCAGGGACGTAGGCCTTCACAAAGCGGTCTAAACGACGTTCACCCCGTGTGGTCTCCACCTGGAGTACCGCAGGTCCAAGTTAGTGTTCCACTTCTGGAAACACACGTCTTGTTCTCTAGGCAACCGTCAACGGTGCCTGCGCGACCACCGAGGAACCCCAACCATAGCCGACGATACAGAAGGGAGGGGATTTCGACAACGGTGCCCAAGACGCGTCCTATCTCCACCTTCCTTAAGGCCGCTAGGACCACCGAGGGCTAACC
>BLSH010019025.1:181561-198274 GCA_018402905.1 Glandirana rugosa | reverse complement strand
GATAAATCATCAGCACAAACCCTCCCTGTCAGGGATGCAGCCGATCGGCTCTCTGCTCCTCAGGTCTGCAGATAAACGGCTTTCCTGTGTTACACTGTGACCAGCCGTGATTGGTCACGGCTGGTCACATGGTAAAGTGCTTCAGATCGAAGCGCTTTACCGAGATCGGTATTGCGGGGGGGTCAGACTGACCTCCCACACCACCGATCGCCGCGATGCGCGCCCTCCCCCGGGCGCTCGGCGGCTTGTTATCCTGAGGACGTCATATGACGTCCAGTCAGGATAAATAAGCCACTTCCCGGCCGTCATTTTGCATACGGCGGTCGGGAAGTGGTTAAACCCCCTTCCTAACCAGACCAATTTTCAACTTTCAGTGCTCTCACATTTTCAATGACTCATGAAACACTGTACCTATATGAAATGTTTGTCCTTTTTTTCCCACACAAATAGAGCTTTCTTTTGGTGGTATTTAATCAAAGCTGGGTTTTTTATTTTTTGAACTATAAATGAAAAAAAGACTGACAATTCTGTAAAAAAAATGCATTTTTCTTTGTTATAAAATTTTGCAATTAATTTTTCTTCATAAATTTTGGCCAAAATTTATACTGCTACAGGTCTTTGGTAAAAATAACCCAAATAAGTGTATATTTTTTGGTCTTTGTGAAAGTTATAGAGTCTACAAGCTATGGTGCCAATCATTGAAAATTGATCACACCTGATGTACTGATGGCCTATCCCATTTCTTGAGACACTAAAGCTGCATTCACACAGGGGCTACCCAACTTCAGCGCAAATTTGCTAAGCGCTTTCAGCGCGACTTACAACATGACTTATGCCAGGCGACTTTGCCTGTGGCCAATCAAAGAAGGGAGGGAGGGGGCTGCCCCAAAAAAATTATATTCTTTTCACGTCAAAGTCGCCTGCATTTAGATGGGGGATCTGACTTGGAGGTGACTTCTATTGAATTCTATGGGCACAAGTCGGATATTAGTCGCCTTGAAGTAGTACAGGAACCTTTTCTGAAGCAGGAGCGACTTCAGTAGTGTACATTAAGAGGACTCTCATTCACTTTAAAGGGATTTCACTTGTCAAGCGACTTGGGGCGACTCAAGTCGGAACGCAAGTTGCCCCTGTGTGAATGGGCACATACAAGCCAGGAAAGTACAAATACCCCCCAAAATGACCCCTTTTTAGAAAGTACACAGTCCAGGGTATTAAGAGGCATGGTGAGTTTTTTGAAGTTGTAATTTTTTTCCACAATAATTTTTTTTTTCTTTTATTCACAAAATTGTCAAATTAACAGGTTATTTCCTCGCAAACATCATATGCATACTACAAATTACACCCCAAAACACATTCTACTACTCTTCCTGAGTATGGCGATACCACATGTATGAGACCTTTACACAGCGTGGCCACAGAGGCCCAACATGCAGGAAGCACCATCAGGCGTTCTAGGGACAAATTACACATATAATTTCATGGCTACCTTTTGCACTTTTGAAGGTCTTGGAGCACCAGGACAATGGAAACACCCAAAAAATGACCCCATTTTGGAACGCAAACAAGTTTTTGGAAAATGTGGGGGAAAAATGAAAACTTTTTTTTTTTTTTTTTTTACACAAAGTTGTCCATTTATACAATGTTTCTAACACAGCATGTACATAGCAAAAATTACACCCCAAAATATATTCTGCTACTCCTGAGTATGGAGATAACACGTGTGAGACTTTTCCACAGCCTGCCCACATACAGAGGGCCAACATGCAGGGAGCACAGTCAGGTGTTCAAGGGGCCTACATTTCCAATCTAGTTTGACTACCCCCTGCACTGATGGTCCCGGATATTCCCGGGTGCGCGATTCTGGGAGGACGTTATAGTACACCCTCCAGAATAATGTGACTACCCTGCAGCCATTTTTTGGCAATGGGCGGTCGGCTAGTGGTTAAAACACAACTGTGTGGACCCTTTCTCTAAATGATTAAAAATTATCCATTACATAAAAAGTCTACAGTGTTCAAGAAAAGAAAAGGAAAAAAAAAAAACACGAGAAGCAACATCTTAAGTGTGTAAAAGTAGCTGAGAATGCAGTCCCTCACCTCAGCATAGGCTTCCATGTCTTCCAAAAACTGACCCAGTAGAGTTGTGGAAAATGCCAGATCTGCAACCCAAAATGGTTCTAGACTCTGTAACCATCCTGTAACAGCAAACCACTGATAGTCAATTAACAAAACAGACATTCTGAAAGACTTTCACAAATGTTAAACTGATCATGCCTAGTGTTAAAAAAAACATTGCACTACGCAAGTTCCTATATCAGCAATTAAAGGGAGAATTTTTTTTTTCATTCAACCTGCTCTTAGCATGCAGAAGCCTTTCCATATATATGGAGGTTACATATTTTTTCCTCCAGATGTAAAGATTGCCCTCTTCTCTTCTGTAATGATATATAGTGAATAACTACTCCAAGTTCACTGCAAGCAGCCCCCGGGTTACAAACAAGATAAGGTCAGTAGGTTTGTTCTTAAGCTGAATTTGTATGTAAGTCAGAATAGGTACATTTTTTAAGTCCAACTCAAACCAAAAAAAAAAAAAAAAAAAAGTTTACGTTTTTGAGATAGCATAGGGAATGGTAACCACCCTTGTAAGATTTGTTTTGCTGTCTGTGTCCCTGTTAAGATTTCACCTCACTTTCTATCCTTATGACAAATGGATTTTGAAAATTTGTGGTTGTTGTGGAAACAAGGATAGGCAATAAAGCTTCAATGGAGACACAGGTTTCCTCTCACTTCCTGTTGCCTCCCTCAGTTTGCAAGTAGGAGTCGTTTGTAAGTCGGTTGTTTGTAACCCGGGGACCGCCTGTATATGGATTGCTTTATACATGGGGACCATATTCCCCCTTTCTCTGCACTTTCTCCAGTTCAACAAAAAATAGAAAAACTCCATATACACAATCTCATGCCCACAGATGATTCAAGGGAAGAAAAAAATCCTGATTCCCCAGGAGGCAGATGTTCCTTGGATCTACTGCTCAGATAGTCTTAGAAACTACAGCTTGGCATATTCTTAGATCTATGATTTACCAAAACACTCAGATCCTTCTCGATCATTGACTTCCTCTGCTGCTCTCCTCCTAGTGTGTATGATGCATCCATGTTTTTAGCGCCCAAGTGCATAAGTTTACATTTGTCATCATTAAACTTCATTTGCCACACAGTTGCCCAAATAAATTAGTACATTGAGGTCATCTTGTAAGTTGGAGACCTCCTGTAAGGATGTTATTCCACTAAATAGCTTAATTGCATCTGCAAGCACCAAAATGGTTCTTTTAACGCAGGGGTTCTCAACTCCGGTCTCCGAGACCCCCCCAACAAGCCAGGTTTGCAGGATAACTGAAATATATCACAGGTGATATCATTTGCTGCTCAGTGATTCAGTGATCTACCCAAAGTAATACTTAAAATCTGGCCTGTTGGTGGGTCCCGAAGAACGGAGTTGAGAACCACTGTTTTAACCCCAAACTCTATATCTATATTCTTTAAGCCTGTAGACTTTAACTTGCACATATGCCGTTAGTGGGTAACTGTGTCAAATGCTTACTTGTTAAAAAAAAAAAAAAAAAAGCAGATTTGTTTGACAACCTTGGTCTTTCATAAAATTGATGCGGTCTATTTCGTGAAATATTGTTTTCTACCAAAAACTCTTCTACAGGTTGTCCCTGGGTTACAAACCAGATAGAATCTTTAGGTTTGTTCTTAAAGTGGAGTTGCACTCATTTTTGTGTTTATTGAAAAAGTCAGCAGCTACAAAAAGTGTAGCTGCTGACTTTTAATAAATGCACACTCACCTGTCCCATGGTCCAGCGATGCAGCCACCCGAACCCTTGCTTCTCTCCCTTGCCTCTCGGTGGCGCCGGCATTGCAAGTGTGGGCACCTTGCTTTGACAGCTTGTGGCTTCACAGTTGCTGTGCAGATCGTGCAGCATTGGTCAGGCACTCTTCTGGGACCAGTGACGGGGAGGGAGAGAGCAGAACTTCCACACAAGCTGCCTAGGCTGCCCCGAGCGGAAGTGGGAGCAGGCACCTGTCAAAACTAGGTACCACCTGCTCCCCTCCCCCCACAAAAATTACATGCCAAATGTGGCATATTTGGGAGGGAGAGGAGTGCTTAAAGCGGAAATTCTCCTTTTGAATGAAGCTCCGCTTTACATTGAATTTGTATGCAAGTTGCAACAGGTACCTTTTTTTACGTGCAACAGCCAAAAAAAAAGGTCTATGTTTTTTGGATAGCATAGGGAAGGGTGTTAACGCTGTAACATCTGTTTTGTTGTCTGTGCCCCTGTTCAGATTTAAACTCTTACAGGAGTGAATTTCCCTTCCTGGGGTAGATTTCCTCCCACTTCCTGTTTTCTTCCTCCGTTTGCAAGCCAGATGTTTAACTCGGGGACTACCTGTATGTGCTCTTTCAATAAACTCAAGTATCTTCAGGACTACAAAATTATTAAATTAACTGGTCTGCAGTTACTTGGTAAAGACTTGGATCCCTTTATTACATATAGGCACAGTAGACTTGCACCACGGCAGTCATTAAAAGAGTATAAATATTAGAAACAATGGCTCGCATACAACAGAGCTCAACTATGAGGACACATGGGTGTAGGCCATCTGATCCAGGTTCTTTATTCACCTTTATTTTGTCTAAATGTTTCTGGACCCAATTTTGTTTGTATCAACAGAGCTGAAGACCGTATTCAATACATTTGCCTTTTTTGTCCCTAGTCACCAAATCAAAACGATCTTGTAAAGGGGCCTACATGTTCAGATCCAACAATTTTATTAATATTTTTGAAGAATTTTTTTGGGGGGGTTACGCTTCTACTTTTTGCAACCTGTCATTCGCTTTGAATTTTTGCCACTTTGTTCTTTTGACATGTCTAGTTATATTCTTTATATTCTGCAGTGAGTGGGCAGGAAAAAGGAGCTGACAGATAGAAGGTGAATAGAGATCTCTGATAATCCTCCGGGGACCATCCAGACATACAGTACAGACCAAAAGTTTGGACACACCTTCTCATTCAAAGAGTTTTCTTTATTTTCATGACTATGAAAATTGTAGATTCACACTGAAGGCATCAAAACTATGAATTAACACATGTGGAATTATATACATAACAAAAAAGTGTGAAACTGAAAATATGTCATATTCTAGGTATTCAAAGTAGCCACCTTTTGCTTTGATTACTGCTTTGCACACTCTTGATGAGCTTTAAGAGGTAGTCACCTGAAATGGTTTTCACTTCACAGGTGTGCCCTGTCAGGTTAAATAAGTGTGATTTCTTGCCTTATAAATGTTGGGGATTTATTCAAAATTGAAGGCATACTGAACCAGCATGGCTACCACAGCATCTTGCAGCGGCATGCTATTCCATCCGGCTTGCGTTTAGTTGGACCATCATTTATTTTTCAACAGGACAATGACCCCAAACACACCTCCAGGCTGTGTAAGGGCTATTTGACCAAGGAGGAGAGTGATGGGGTGCTGCGCCAGATGACCTGGCCTCCACAGTCACCGGACCTGAACCCAATCGAGATGGTTTGGGGTGAGCTGGACCACAGAGTAAAGGCAAAAGGGCCAACAAGTGCTAAGCATCTCTGGGAACTCCCTCAAGACTGTTGGAAGACCATTTCAGGTGACTACCTCTTGAAGCTCATCAAGAGAATGCCATGAGTGTGCAAAGCAGTAAATCAAAGCAAAAGATGGCTACTCTGAAGAACCTAGAATATGACATATTTTCAGTTGTTTCACACTTTATGTAGATAATTCCACGTGTTAATTCATAGTTTTGATGCCTTCAGTGTGAATCTACAATTTTTATAGTCATGAAAATAAAGAAAACTCTTTGAATGAGAAGGTGTGTCCAATCTTTTGGTCTGTACTGTATCTGCACTATGAGTTTTCCCTCCTCTCATTTACATATACCAATGTGATGGAGTAACCCTTTTGAAGTACAACGATAGAGGAGAGCCACAGAGGGGAATATTCCCCACAAAGCTTACTCTGACCACACTAGCGATAGGTGGTCGCTGGAGTGACGGTGAGTGCACATCCGTGTGGTGCACAACCAGCACAGAGTGAAACTCCTTCATCTGCTTGAGCATGAGCACTTTATATGGGATGACTGGTCCTGTCTCTTCACCTGTACACTTACTTCTTTGTTGCCTCCTTTTTGTTGAAAGTGACTCATGGACTAATTATTTATATCAGTTTAAACCAGCGCGGAAGTCTCAGTTTATTTTATCTGTTATATTCTTCGTAATTCGTAAAAAATGATAGTGTTCCTTCGTTTTTATATTTTTAAAACCTTTTACATTTTTTTAATTCTATTTCAACTGTTACTACTTCTAAAATCTGAAATTTGCACCATGAACATGTTGTTAGTGGTTTCAGGATTTAGATAAAAACTACATCCGGATGTGTACGATACAAACCTAAGCAACTCTGTTAATGAAAAAATCAGCTTACCAGACACCTGTTGTGTGAGAGAAGGTTTTTGTGTGTGATCAATATGCCATCCAACCAAAATGTCAACTGTGTCCTGTGCAAATAGAAGAAATATGTATACATCACAAACTAAACTACATAAAATTAAAAGACCACATAAATAACTGTCAAGTCATTATAGAACCCCTTGGGCTTCAAGAAAAGTATTTTACCATGAGTAAATTAAACCCATTTTCTTTCTCCACTGTTGAGAGACACATATTCAGATATGGTGTGGAGGCCCAAAAGCAGTCCAACTGGCAGAGATGTGGAAAGCAGTAACAAATGCTAGCAGCCTCAAGAAAAACTTTGGACTGTTCGCCACCCAGAAGCCATCTGAAGGATCAACGCACAAATCTTAACCAGATGAAGTTGAGCCCCCTACCAGATCGGGGATCTGCCAACACAACCAAAGGGAGGGCATGGAAAGTCAATTTGAAGCTCAAGATCTAGATAGGTCCTCAGAGAGTATGACTCCACACAACAGGGAACATCACACTTGAACCAGGGAGAAGGGGTCAATAAAAAATCCACCAATAAAATGGGATCTTGGTACTCACCGTACATTCATTTTTTTCTCAGTTTATTGGAGGGCACAGTTCAGCCAATCAGTATGGCTGAATTTGCATCGAGCAGACATCGCATGTGATTTACACAACAGTGTGGTGTGAATCACATGCGATGTCGCACAGCACACCAATGTGAACCGAGCCTAAAGCTGCTGACACAATATTTTTAGAAAACAATATAAGATTTAACACTTAAAGGTAAATAGTGCAGAGCTAAAGAAAGGGAGCCTGGTAAAGCCCGCTTTGCGATTTTTACCTACAGATAAGGCTTAACTGTAGGTAAAAATAGGATTTTATTAAGAACTTACAGTAAAATCCTTGTCTCTGAGTTCATTGACAGACACAGCCTCTATTCATGACACATGGGATTTATGCACATCCTACTAGGAGTAGACTAGGCAAAAAGAAAAAAACCAAGCTGGCCCCTCCCAGGGGGCCGTCCTCAGCATAAAACCCCCCAGCTCTGCATAGCATATCAGTTCGTAACAAGCCGTACAAACGCAACACAGAGGGGTGGGTGCTGCGTCTGTCAATGAACTCAGAGAAAAGGATTTTACAGTAAGTTCTTAATAAAATCCTATTTTCTCTTACGTTCATTGACAGACGCAGCTTCTATTCATGACACATGGGGACGTCCCAAAGGAGTGTCAAACAAGAGGGGTGGGCCAGCAATAATAACTGTACCCAACAGAATCCTCTCAGGAGGCGCCAACTGCGCCTATACCGCCGCTGCAAAACTTTGCGGCCAGAAGCAGCATCCGCGGATGCTGACACAACACCTTGTAAAATTTTAACAAAAAAGTGTGCCCCGAGGCCCATGTAGCCGCCTTGCACACAGACACCGAGGCTTGGTGTCTGAAAACCCAGGAAGTTCTAATCGCCCTGGTGTAATGAGCCGTGACCGGAAAAGGGGGTTCTTGGCCCCGAACAGTATACACATGGGTCACAGTCTGTCTGATCCAACGGGATATAGTAGCTGATGAGGCCGCCAAACCTTTGTGCGGTCCTTCCGTCAGTACAAACAAAGCATCAGACTTCCGAAAAGAAGCTGTAGCCAACGAATACACCCGCAGAGCCCTTGCTACATACAAAGAGTGCAAAGCAATCTCATTGGTATGAGACGGGTGTGGACACAATGAAGGGAGAACAATGTCCTCATTAATGTGAAAAGAGGAAACCACCTTCGGTAGGAACGAAGGAGAAGGGCGCAGCACCGCCTTATCCTTATGGAGGACCAAGTAGGGAAACCTACATGACAAAGCCGCCAACTCAGACACCCGCCTAGCGGATGTAATGGCCATCAAAAAAGACACCTTTTTGTGGCAGCAATTGTAAGGGAATATCCGTGATTTTCTCATATGGCGGTTTCTGCAGTACTAAATTTAAATCCCATGGTGCCAACAGCGACCGTACCTGAGGAGCTACAGGACGTACACCATGTACAAATGTATGTATCAAAGAATGCGTAGCTAAAAGACATTGAAAAGGGAATCGCCAGATCTGAAATCTGACCCTTGAGTGTACTCAAAACCAATTTGGTATCCAGGCCTTGCTGAAAGAAGGCCAGCACCCGGGATATAGAGAAAGAGCGGGGTTTCCAACCCCCCGCCTCACACCAGGCAATATAATCCTTCCAGGTGCGATAACATATCTGCGTGAAAAACACCTACGCGCCTTAGGCCTGGTAGGGATCACGGAGTCAGACACACCCCTATCCCTCAGAACCTGAGACTCAATAGCCAAGCCGACAAAGCCAGCGAGGGTAAAGCAGGGTGCAGGATGGGTCCCTGTGACAGCAGATCTTCGCAAAGCGGGAGCCGCCCGGGAAAGTGTTACCATCCGCACCACTTCGGCGTACCAAGGGCGCCGAGGCCAATCCGGAGCCACCAGGATTGTCGGGATTCCCTCCGCTTCTATTCTGCGCAGGAGCCATGGTAGAAGCTTGAGAGGAGGAAAGGCCTACAGAAGCCTGTACCGGGACCAAGGTGTGACTAGTGCGTCCGTGGCGGCCGCTAACGAGCCCCTTGTCCTGCACACAAAGGTCTGCCCCCTTGTGATTGAACCTGGACGCCATTAGGTCCACGTTTGGCATGCCCCACCATTTGCAAATCTGGAGGAACACTTCTGAATACAGAGACCATTCCCCCTGATCCAGAGACTGAGAAAGTCCGCTTGCTAGTTTTCTACGCTCGGAATGTAGATGGAGGAGATTGCCGGCACGCAAAGTTCGGCCCACCTCAGAATGTGGGCCGCCTCCACAGCTGGTGCCGAGCTCCTTGTTCCGCCCTGATGGTTCACGTACGCCACTGCCATGGCGTTGCCCGACTGAACCGGAACCGGGAGGCCATGCAGCCTTGCCGACCAGTGGGAGAGACCAAGCCTGATTGCCCTCAGCTCCAGCACATTTATTGGAAGGAGCGATTCCTGCGTCGACCAACGGCCCTGAGCAGACAACTGCCCCAGGACTCCTCCCCAGCCCGATAGGCTGGCATCCGTCATGACTATTGACCAATTCAAGGAAAGGAATGACTTTCCCAAAGTCAATGCCGGGGCCCGGAGCCACCAGGCCAAAGACACCCTGGTTTGATGATCCAATTTGATCAGCTGGTCCAGGGACAATGGAGACTTGCCCCACCGTAACAGGATCGCTCGATGCAGGAGTCGAGTGTGACTCTGGGCGTACGGTGTCGCCTCGAAGGCCGAGACCATGAGCCCCAACACCCGCATTCAGACCCGCAAGGAGGACCGCCCACGTGACAGCAGGACTTGCACTGCTGCTTGCAGTGTCAGCAACTTGGCCAGAGGTAGAAAACCTTTGCCTGCTCTGTGTCCAATATCAGGCCCAGATATTCTAGGCAACAGGACGGGGTCAATGTCGACTTCTGTAGGTTGGACCAAAACCAAAGTCTCGCAGGGAGGTCAGTGTGATAGCAACATTGTCCTCCAGAGCCGGAGCCGACTCCGCTCGCAGGAGTAGATCGTCCAGGTAAGCTACCACAGCAATGCTTCTCTGTCTCAACAGAGCCAGCACTGGAGCCAGCAACTTGGTGAAGACCTGTGGAGCAGAGGCCAGACCGAAGGGGAGTGCCACAAATTGATAATGCAGGTCCCCTACCGCAAAGCGCAGATGCCGGAGGCCAATGGGAACATGCAGATAAGCGTTCCTGATATCCAGGGATGCCATGAAGTCCCTTTGGTGAAGGGCGGCCAAGACCAAAAACGGACTGATTCCATCCTGAATTCTCGCCCTTTCACAAAATGATTTAGCGCATTTAGGTCCAGAACTGTCCTTACCCCACCCTTTTTTGGGCACCACAAAGAGGTTTGAATAGAAGCCGCGGAACCTCTCCAACGGAGGGACCGGCACACTCACCCCTTGTTCAGAGAGCGTCTGAACAGCCCCTAGGAGAGCCTCTCGATGCCCCTGAGAGAGAGAGTCTCAAGTTTGATGGGAACAACGTGTCTGGGGTTAGAGTGCTGAACTCTATCCTGTATCCGGAGGACACCACTTCCTGCACCCACCGGTCGGAAATGGGAGCAGCCCACCTGTCTGCGAACCCCAGAAGCCGGCCCCCCCACCCGAGAGTCGGGCATGGGCAACCCATCATGTGGAGGAGGGTTTGTGCTCAGTCTTTTCGGGCTTGCGCTGCCAGGGGCCCTTACCGGACCCTGAGGCAGACTCCCAGGCCTTGAGCCCCTTGACCGCTAAACCGGGTGCACGAAAAAAAACGCTTCTGGGCCGAGAATGAAGGACCCTGCTTACGGCGGCAATACCGCCGCTTGGATTCTGGGATTAAGGCACTCTTCCCCCCCGGTAAAATCCTTAATCACTTCATCCATTTACGCTCCAAAAAGCCGACCACCCTGAAAAGGGAGGTCCGTGAGGCCCTTTTTGGACGTGTGGTCATCCGACCAACACCGCAAGCCCAGCAACCGTCTGATAATGACTGCAAAAACAGACATTTTCGACACAATAAGGAGCAGGTCCAAGGCTGCGACACACAGGTACCGGCAAGGCCTCAGGGGAGCACCTGCAGCCCAAACACTGTGAAATCCTGTCGTACATTTCGTAAGTGGCTGTGCCGCCGTCGCCGACGCCAGAGCTGGCCTCATGGCCGTCCCCGCCACCAAGAACAAAGCCTTGGATACCCCCCGTCCGCCTATCGGCAGGAACCTTAATAGGTGGAGACCCTTCCAAGGGAATGGTCGTCGCCTTATTCAGGCGAGCCTGAGGGTCCACTGCGGGGGACGCCTACTTCTGCAAATTACTGTCCTCAAAAGGATAGCGCACAGAGAAAACGTTTGGGCAGTGAAAAAGGAATTCTGCAGACGCTGCCATTCCTTATACACAAAACTGGTCAAAAAAATTGGACATAAGGACATGCCTTAGGGATCCGTGACGGCTTAAAAGATCCACAAACGTGGGCAGTCTCCTGCGACTCCCCGGCTGGGTTCAGCCGCAATGACTCACGGATATTCATGCGTCATCGAGGCCCCCTGGTCTTCCTCACCGTCCGAGGGTGCCAGTTCACCACCTGAGAGTTCCACGTGGGGCCCTGTGACCACAGAGGCCCCATCCGGTTCAGATTCCTGCTCAGAGGAAGGCGGGGGGGGGTGTGGACACTTTTTAGTCACCCCCTTGGCTTGGCTCGGTACCCCCTGAGTGCAAAACTCTCCACAAATGGAAGTTAACTGGTCCACTTCTGTGGACGCCATTGTGCCACCAGAACTCTTTTAGGGCCTATGGGTCATGACACCCCACAATGCTGCCCCACCAAACTGCCCCACAGAGCGACCAGGGTATGCCCAGGAGGACTCTGCACCGCCGCCGACACCCCAGGGAAAATGCAGCCATACCTGCTGTACTGTAGGCCCCTCTTAGCCACCATAGGTGTGCTGTCCGCCACTGCCATTTCTGCTGCCACTGCCGCCGTGTGTGCACCGCTGATTCAGCAAGAAAAAACGGGGGCTGACACGCATGTTTTTAATAGCAAGGCACACCAAAGATGGCTGCCGAGCGGTCACAAGAGGCCAAAAGCACATGCTAAAAAGGCAGCGACTACAGCAAAATGGCCGCCGCGTGGTCACTAGAGGCCAAAAGCACATGCTAAAAAGGCTGCGGCTACAGCAAAATGGCGGCGAAAAAGTAATGGCGGTAAAGTAGCGCGGGATCGGGGGGGGGGGGGGGGGGGAAATAGTACAGGAACCTTGTCCCCATGACCCTCCGCCGGACTTATGGTACCGCTAGTCGCCCCCTCCGCACTCCAGAGGGGGGTGTCACTCACCATTCCCGACGGGCGCAGCGGGTAGCCACCCGGTAGAAGACCCCCCCCCCCCAGGTGGGGAGGGATGCTGCCGGGCAAAAACGCCCCTGGACGCGAGTGCAGCCCGGTCACTCGGACGTGAGGTTCACCCACTAGCCCCCCACACGGAACGGGTACGATGTGGCGGACACCGCTAATGGTAGCTCGCATCGGTCGGCCGTGCTGGGGAAATTTCAGGATTCGAGGTATCCTCTATGCCCCAGCCGGCTACTTGATAGCAGTCTTCACCAGATAGCTTGAAAAAAGCAAAAGGAAGAAAAATGGGGAACCGCAGATCCCAGCAGGGAACCAGGTCTAACTCCTTGCACTAGGCATAAAGAAACTGATATGCTATGCAGAGCTGGGGGGTTTTATGCTGAGTGAGGACGGCTCCCAGGGAGGGGCCAGCTTGCTTTTTTTTCTTTTTGCCTAGTCTACTCCTAGTAGGATGTGCATAAACCCCATGTGTCATGAATAGAGGCTGCGTCTGTCAATGAACGTAAGAGTTTAGGAGATATTCACACTAGATTCAGCCAGCGACATTACCAGTGCATGCACTCTGAAGGTCTGACATAGTGTGCTTGAAATTCAGAGCAATGTGCCGTAACCGAGGGCTCCCGCATGCATGTGTGGGAGTGACATCATCGCAGCTCTGCCCATACTTTGCATTATCTTCTGTCCTCAGGGACAGATCCGATCCAGAGATCCGACTGTCTGACGATCTCGATTGATCTGAGGACAGCAGACAATGGCATCATTGGCATTGATGATTTGGTTCGGATTATGGAACCAACCTGCTGACATGGTGTGTTGCTTGCTGCATGGGATCTGTTGGCCACAAGGGGGGGGGGGGGGGGGGGGGGGGTGTTGGGTATTGCTGTACACAGCTATATATGGGTCTCCGAGCTTGCCCTCCGACAACTCTAGGGGGGTCCCCGACACAGCGGCGCCCCCCTCAGGCTCCGAGTCCTCACTGGAGGATGGGGTGGCCGTTTCCTCGCCACCCCACGGTCACAGATCAATTCTCAGGATGGCCGTCAATTTGTGCAGCGGAACCACAGGTCCCAGCGCTCCCTGATCCCCACCGGAGACTTCTGGCTGGGAAGCATCCCCCACGTGTAGGAAGCTCCAGCACGGCGCCAAGACACCCAGGACCGCCCAGCCAGCGAATCTGAGGCCAGCATGCGGTGGACCATGCCAAAATGGCTGCCGTGTGCACTAGAGGCCAAACAAGCAGCCGGTTACAGGAAAATGGCAGCCAGGTACCGACATACTGACCGCCCGTAGCCCACCCAGGGGGGAGCGCAGCCAGGCAGGAGGAGAGCTTCCGGGGGGGGGGGAATAGTAAGGGGTAGGAAGGATCAAGCTCTCCCATGCCCTAAGAAAGGGGACACCACCCGTATTCACCACTCTGGACGCGCGTAGCGGGTAGCCACCCAAGGGATACCCCCCCCCCCCCCCCCGTTCCTGGTGGCAATCACCTCTGCTCGCAGGGTATCGGAATTGGCGGCACCATCTTGTCGTAAGACTTATCTGGTGATTCACAAAGATAAGGTGATGCTGCTTCCTTATCAGGCATTTCTTCCTAAGGTTATGTCTGCATTTCATTTGAATAAGGACATTGTGTTGGCTTCCGTGTGTCCCAAGCTGCAACATCCAAGGGAGTTTGCTCTGCATGCCCTGGATGTGGTTTGGGCGATCCGGGTGTATTTGGCTGCTACTGAACCTTTACGGAGGTCAGACTCCCTGTTTGTGATCACGGACGAGCCAAAGAGGGGGCTGTCCGCATCCTCTGCGACCATTTCTAGATGGATTAGACAAACAGTGACGCAGGCTTACTCTATTCTGGGTAAGGTTCCCCCTTTCCCAGTTAACCAAAAAACAGAGCATATAATGGGAATCTCACAATGTAGCAAAAAGTGGTGCTTCCCTGAGGGGGGGGGGGCGGGGTTTGGGGCAGTAATTATAAAATTGACTTTTTGGGTTGGTGCAGTGTGTTTTTCCTTTCCCAGTTAAGGCGCATTCTACTCGGGCGCATGCTGCCTCCTGGGCCTTTCGTCACTACTGGTAGCATGAGGCGATACCTGGACCCTATAGGAGGTTGCACAGGCAGTCCAACTCCTCCAGGATGGCACATCAATACGTGTCATTGCCAGGTTTGCTGTGTCTCCCAGTATAGTCTCAAGAGCATGGAGGCGATTCCAGGAAACAGGCAGTTACTCTAGGAGAGCTGGACAGGGCTGTAGAAATTCCTTAACCCATCAGCAGGACCGGAATCTGCTCCTTTGTTCAAGCACTGCCAGAGCCCTATAAAATGACCTCCAGCAGGCCACTGGTGTGAATTTCTCTGACCAAACAAATCAGAAGCAGACTTCATGAGGGTAGCCTGAAGACCCGATGTCCTCTAGTAGGCCCTATGCTTGATGGTGGGTCAGTGATGGTCTGGGGAGGCAAATCCATGGAGGGAGGCACAAACCTCTACAGGCTAGACAATGGCACCCTGACTGCCATTAGGTATCGGGATGAAATCCTTGGGCCCATTATCAGACCCTAGGCTAGTGCAGTGGGTCCTGGGTTCCTTCTGGTGCACAACAATGCCCAGCCTCATGTGGCAAGAGTATGCAGCCAGTTCCTGGAGGATGAAGGAATTGATACCACTGAATGGCCCCCACGCTCGCCTGACCTAAATCCAATAGAACACCTCTGGGACATTATTTATCAGTCCATCCGACGCCAACAGGTTGCAGGTTGTCTGTTCAGGAGCTCAGTGATGCCCTGGTCAAGATCTGGGAGGATATACCCCATGACACCATCCATCGTCTCATTAGGAGCATGCCCCGACGTTGCCAGGCATGCATAAAAGCATGTGGGGGGCCATATAAGATACTGAATACCATTTGAGTTGCTGCAACAAAATTTCAGTACAATGGACTAGCCTGCTGCATCATTTTTTTCACTTTGATTTTTGGGGTGTCTTTGAACTCAGCCCTTTGTAGGTTGATTATTTTCATGAAACGATGTGGAATCCTTTAATTCCTAACACATTACCCAGTCCATATCAGTATAGCTATCCAGCATGATAGTTTTCCCCCATTGACATCTGATGTGTTCCTTCAATTTTTTTTAAACACTGACGCATTTCAAGGACTCTTCTTCAGAGGTGTCTCTAGCAGGAAAAGACTGCCTAGCAATGGAGATATATGAAAGTATAGCAACCTCTGCATATAAAACCAGGGATGGTTTCTGATGCCAGCACCATGAACAACTCCACTAACAGAGGGAGGCAAAAGCCACAGGGGCCCACCCGCTGAGATCTCCCATCAAGGCCATAAAACAAGAAACATAACTGATATCGGTGTAGTATAAGAAAATTGATAGAGGCCAATAGACAGCAGCACTGCAGACACCATTTCTACATAAAGGATCTTCCATAAGCCTGAAGATACAGTATCTCACAAAAGTGAGTACACCCCTCACATTTTTGTAAATATTTTATTATATTTTTCATGTGACAACACTGAAGAAATGACACATTGCTACGTGTAACTATGTAAAGTAGTTAGTGGACTCAACACACAGTCAATAATGTCTAAGCCGCTGGCAAAAAAAAAAAAAAAGAAGGAGTACACCCCTAAGTGAAAATGTTGGACCCAATTAGCCATTTTCCCTCACGATGTCATGTGACTTGTTAGTGTTACAAGGTCTCAGGTGTGAATGAGGAGCAGGTGTGTTAAATTTGGTGTTCTCGTTCTCACTCGCTCATATTGGTCACTGGAAGTTCAACATGGCCTCGCCATGGTCGACCAAAGTTGAGCACACGTGCTCAGCGTTATATCCAGAGATTGTCTTTGGGAAATAGACATATGAGTGCTGCCAGCATTGCTGCAGAGGTTGAAAGGGGTGTGGGGGGGGGGGGGGTCAGCCTGTCAGTGCTCAAACATTAAGTACCAAGGGAGTTACTTGACATCGAGGGGTCACGGACGTAGTGAGTACGTCGGGGTCTGGCACTGTGAGGGTGGTGGTACAAACTAACATCCGTTCTGTATGAACAGAAAAAACATGAGGAGTGGACCAACGGCGGTGTGTACGAACGGTGGTAGACTTGGTTTATGGAAATAGAACCAGAGCAGTCTGGTGTCCTGTACCAAGGTCATTAGGTACAGGAATCAGACGGACAGAAGTCGTCTGACAAACACCCGAAAGAACACGTTGTAGAAATCTTCTCCGAAGGAAGACCCTGCTGTCGGTACGTCTGGTTACAAACTCGTGACTGTCCGACTGGGGGGGGGGGGGGGGGGGGG
>BLSH010019025.1:159052-181551 GCA_018402905.1 Glandirana rugosa | reverse complement strand
GGAAATAGACATATGAGTGCTGCCAGCATTGCTGCAGAGGTTGAAAGGGGTGTGGGGGGGGGGGGGGGTCAGCCTGTCAGTGCTCAAACATTGGTCTGCATGGCTGTCGTCCCAGAAGGAAGCCTCTTCTAAAGATGTTGCACAAGAAAGCCCACAAACAGTCTGCTGAAGACAGGCAGACTAAGGACATGGATTACTGGAACCATGTCCTGTGGTCTGACGAGACCAAGATAAAGGTATTTGGTTCAGATGGTGGCAAGCATGTGTGGCGGCAACCAGGTGAGGAGTACAAAAAAGACAAGTATGTCTTGCCTACAATCAAACATGGTGGTGGGAGTGTCACGGTCTGGGGCTGCATGAGTGATGCAGGCACTGGGGAGCTACAGTTCATTGAGGGAACCATGAATGCCAACATGTACTGTGACATACTGAAGCAGAGCATGATCCCCTCCCTTTGGAGACTGAGCCACAGGGCAGTATTCCAACGACCCCAAACACTTCCAAGACGACCACTGCCTTGCTAAAGAAGCTGAGGGTAAAGGTGATGGACTGGCCAAGCAGGTCTCCAGACCTAAACCCTCTTGAGCACCTGTGGGGCATCCTCAAACCGAAGGTGGAAGAGCGCAAGGTCTCTAACATCCATCAGCTCTGTGATGTCGTCATGGAGGAGTGGAAGAGGACTCCAGTGGCATTCTGTGAAGCTCTGGTGAACTCTATGCCCAAGAGGGTTAAGGCAGTGCTGGAAAATAATGGGGACTACACAAAATATTGACACTTTGGGCCCAATTTGGACATTTTCACTTAGGGGTGTACTCATTTTTGTTGCCAGCGGTTTAGACATTAATGGCTGTGTGTTGAGTTATTTTGAGGGGACAGCAAATTTACACTGTTATACAAGCTGTACACTCACAACTTTACATTGTAGCAAAGTGTAATTTCTTCAGTGTTGTCACATGAAAATATATAATAAAATATTTACAAAAATGTGAGGGGTGTACTCACTTTTGTGAGATACTGTATTTACTCGGGAGGTCTTTTATCCATATATGACCTGACTCACTGAGGGGGTGTCCTGACCAGCTGGCTTCTCAGATCCTCATAGCCGTCTATTAGCATCTAGTGTCTACAATACTGCCCTAGTAGCCTCTTCATTCTTTGAGTGCTCTAGGATGGGCACATCAGGAACAGACTCTGGTTGAGAAAACGAGAGTAGGAAAAGAGCCAAGGCATTGTTGGACATTGGATTAAGATGGCTGTATTAAGGCCATAATATGTCCAAGGAAATGCTTCATAACTACAAGTGAGGATATTCCCCTTTGAGGTACTCAAAGACTTGGGTGTAGAGTATAGGGTAAGCATGTTCGTAGGAAGCACGTGGTAACCTAGGTGTAGACCATCCTGCAACAAATCCTTGTGGCAAAAGGGGTGGAAAATGCACCTGAGTACCAAAAGCATCTAGGTGGGCGTGAAGGTGGTCATCCACTTGCAACTGAGTTCTAAGTGGCTGAATTTCAGCGCCAAGAATGGAAAGTTTACACTGTGAGGAGTATAAATTCCAAAAATAGCCATGTTTGTATTGAAAATGATCAGAGATACAGGGTAACCCTGTCCTATCTGTCCATCATAATGGTCCATAAATAAAGTCCAGGCTTTGCCTATCACAGTGGGGTCTGAAGGGACCAAGTTCCAAAAGAATAGGGGGGGGGGGGTTTGGGGAGAGGGTCCAGTTTAAGTTAACCTTGCAGATTTTGTGTAAAAGGTGAACTTACACAAGAAGAAGCCGCTACAAAGTTTCCTCCATCGGGCAAGCTTGCATATTAAAAAGAAACACCTTGCCTATGCGCAGCACTAACAGGGTCACTGCAAAGAAGTCCACCCCCTCCATGTACTCACCCTACCTGCACTCCCTCATCGCTCCTTCCTTAGTTTGTAGCAGTCAGCACTGAAATCTGCAGTCTAAGCTAACAGGGGGCTGCTGGCATCGCACTCTTGGCCAGGTGACAGTTCTTAGATCTAGTAATTGGCTACTTGACCCAAACACTGTCACAGGGGAGCAGGTTACATGCCCCCCCTTACCCAGAAGTGCTGGGTAGAGTGACTGCAAGGTGGATGCAAGGCAAATATAAAAAGATCATAGAGGGCCTGCATAGGTAAGGTGACAATGTGTGGTTGATTTACTAAAGGCAAATATACTGCGCACTGCAAGTGCACTTGCTCCAGAGCTTGATGAAAGAGGTAAAACTTCACTTTGCAAAGAATACTCAATTACATGCAAGGAAAATTAAAACACAGGATTTTTGCTTGCACAACATGATAGGATTATAGAAATCAGCAGAGCTTCCCCTCAGATCTAGAGCAACTGCACTTGAGGTACACAGTATATTTGCCTTTAGTAAATCAACCTGTGTCTAAGCAATCATAGTTTATAATACCCACATCAAGCCACTGTCTGATATTCTAGGACAGCTCATAAGCACCAGTGAAAAAATGTTTTCGTTGGATATTAAAGTACAACTAATGGCAACATACATATTTTAGTAAATCCTCATATAAATACCCGAAAGTTACACTTGGTAATAAACATAATAAATGAAATGATTATTTTTCTACCATGTAGCTACAAGTGTGATCTGTAATCTCCCATTAATTTCTTCTTTGCAATACACTGCTAGTGATGGTGGGAGGAGTAGAGCAGAGGTCAGATGTAATTTCCTTTCAGTGAAGTGGCTCGTCTCTCCCCCCAGTCCTCCCAGCTTTCTATGGTGCTATTTCTATGGTGCTCAATCTATTTTACATAACACACACCCATCTGCCAATCAATAGCTGGGTGTGTGCTATGTAAAACAGGTAAAGTCATTACAGGTTAATTTACACACAGATCAGTCTATTCATCTGTGTGCTTCTCCGTGTCTGCTCTCCTCTGCTAGTTTGTAAACTAGCGGAACAAAATCAAACTTAGGAGCTAGCAATATAGACAAGGCAATAGGCGGCAAAGGTGGGGCTTCATGGGCAGAGCCTAATCGGAACTTGTATGTATTATGAATGGCTGAGATTTCCATGGATATAGGAGCCCCTCCCCCAGTGATGCCAGGACTTCTCTGCAGAGAGAGAGACACAGACACAAACGAGGACAACGTGTGCTGTTCAACACAGGCAATTTGAAAACCAGGCAGTAAAGTTGTCACCTCACTAAAGGATGTGCACATGAGAGCTAGTGACAAGGGAGAGATCTCACCATCCTTACTGCTTTTTGAAAAACAACCAGTGACATGTTTAACAGACTGTATAGGTGCACAACATTGATTTCTTCATTTTGACCATAGTTCTACTTTAAGTTCTGTTTCCTCTTGTAAGAGTGTGAAATAATAATAATTTAAGAAAACACTCACCCTGAAGTTTGTGCTGAAGATATGTGGGTAGCACCGGGACACAAGCAAGATACATTTTACACATTTGCACAGCAATTCTGGCGTGTCCAGGTTCTCCAATATAGACTGCAGACTGGTCATAACCAACTAAAACAGATAAGACACATTAAAAACACTCACAATAATAAAACAGAAGAGAGCAGTTGGGAGGTTTTATGTATAGGGATTTTTCTGTTTTTTAGTGCATCCTGCAAATGGAGTTCATTTTATAGAAACAACGAGCGTGAAGCTAGGGTTAAAGTACAACTAAAGGCAACATACATATTTTAGTAAATCCTCATATGAATACTTAAATGTTGCACATGGTAATATATACGTAATAACTGAAATTATTATTTTCCTACCATGTAGGTGTGATTGGGGTCTCTAATTCCCTCCACCAGTTCTTCCTTGCTGTATATAGTGATGATGGAAGGAGCTCTGCAGAGGTCAGATGTAATTTCCTTTCAGTGAACTGGCTTGTCTATCCCTCAGACCTCCAGCCTTCTATGATGCTCAGTCCATTTTACATAACACACACCCATCTGCCAATCAATAGCTGGGTGTGTGCTATGTAAAACAGTACAAGTCAGTACAGGTTAATTTGCACACAGATCTGTCTATTAATCTGTGCGCTTCTCCCTGCCTGCTTTCCTCTGGTAATTTGTAAACTGGTAGAACAGAAGCATAGCTAGGAGCTAGAGCAGTGGGCGGGCAAAGGCAGGACATAGGTGGGTGTGGGCAGGGCTTCATAGGCCGATTGTGGGCGGAGCCTAATCTGGACTTCTGTGTAGAATGAATGCCTGAGATTTCCATGGATATAGGAGCCGCTCCCCCAGTGATGTCAGGAGGTTTTTGCAGAGAGAAGACACACAAATGTGGACAACAGGAGTCCAACAAAGGCAATTAGAAAACCAGGAAATAAAGTTGTCACCTCACTAAAGCAAGTGCACATGACAGCACGGGACAAGTTAGAGATCTCACCATCCTTACTGCATTTTGTGAAACAATCATTGACATGTTTAACAGACTATATAGCTGCATAACATATTGATTTCTTCATTTTGACCGTAGTTCTACTTGAACAGATAAACTGTATATAGCAAAAGCGTATCCATTCTATGAACAAGGAAGAACAACCAAGTTTAAAAAATTGTTGGCAGAACAAAAAAACGTCTGTGATGATTAGGATTTATGGAGTGAAATAGTGTACAATACTTTATCACGTTTCATAGAGATGTGGTGTATATTTCCCCCTACAACAAGGCTCTTTGTGTTACAGTCTTTAACAACCTCCTGCCCAGGCCATTTTTCAGCTTTTAGCACGGTCACACTTTGAATGACAATTGCGTGGTCATGCTACACCATGTAAGCATGTGAAATTTTTATAATTTTCTTCACACAAATAGAGCTTTCTTTTGGTGGTATTTAATCACTGCTTTTTTTTTATATTTTACTAAAAAAAAAAAAAAGTTTCTTAGTTTCTGTCAGTAAATTTTGTAAATAAGTAATTTTTCTCCTTCACTGATGGACAACAGTTACTGCCAGCACTTACTGGCATCACTAATGGGCACCGATTGGTGGCACTTGTGGACGCTGATTGCAAACACTGGTGGGCACCGATTGCTGGCGCTAATTGTAATCAGGGCACTAATGATCATTGCCCTGATTACATGCCTAGATGTCTTCTGCGAGGAGATGCCGCTGATCGGCTCTTCTCGCCACACACTGTCAGTGTGAGGCGATGAGAGTATTTCTGTGTTTACATGTGACCGGTTATGATTGGTCACAGCCAATCACATGGTTAAAGAGCCACGGCTCTTCACAGAGATCGGGGCCGCGCCTTGTCCTAGCGTCCCAGAACGAGAGCCACACCAGCCCTCGGTCATTTGACCGCGAGCGAGCAGCAAGTGGTTAAACAATGATTTAGTGTTGTACAGTTTTAATGTAAGGTAAAAGTAGTAAGGCCTTGTTCACACCGGGTATATCAATGTGTATATCAATGCGAGTGCCATCATAGCCCACATGGGATGCACAAATGTTCCATACATCAATGAACAGGGAGTTCCATTCATGCCATTAGTGACACAGCAGCTGCAGGGACATAGCTGCTGGCCCCAATCTGACTTCTGTGTAGGTGCATGTCCCCAATCACGTTAGAGGACACATCCGGACAGATGTCCCAAGTGACATCAATCGGATTATCTGTGCATCCTGCATGGATACGCCCCATGCGAATGAGGCCTTAGTCTGTCAACAATATTAAGTGCCAATTATATTCTGAAACATAACAAAATTATGCTATAGGTACAAATCATGGCAGAGTTAACTACAAATTATAATAATGCATTTTTATTTAATTAGCCTAACAAAAAATAAAATAAAATAATGGAGGGAAACCAGAGATACATTAGGATCATTGCTTTACCTGTGAGATCATTTTCTTGAAGTACATCACAGGACACAGAGCAGTTCATATTCATGACTACTTGGGTTATGCCACCACCTTCTGGTGTATGGCCAAAAAAAAAAAAAATCAGAAATCCCTGCCAACCCCTCCCAACTCAGCTTAGTCTCATTTCTGTAGCAAGTAATAAGGAACAAACAAGAAGAAGGTAGTGATCGCTGTGTCCTGTGACGGACATGCTAGGTATTTATAGACCCTGGGTTATAGGCTTGTACCTTCAGTTGATTAGACACTGGTAAAGATTTTGAGGACAAGCCCCCTCCCTGGGCATCCCCTTGACACCCCACTATGTTTAATAGTCAAGGAATAGGAGGATGACATGTCTCCTGTAGTCCAAAATACGGACTTTAAAAGTGAGCCAAAAAAGGTCCTCCTCTTATGTAAACCTCAATCAGGAGGCAAAGCACATATCTGTAGTATTTACTCTTCTTCCCCCAAAGCTCTAAGGCCCATGCCTAAGCAATTTTCTGCTTGAAGCTTAAAGCTCTAAAAACACTTAATAAAAAGCAACAAATTCCCCGCTTAGGATGATAGACACAACTTAATAAAAAGGTTTTAGGGACTGCTGCCCTCCTGGATTTCCACACTGGAAAATATGGGTAAAGTTGTAAGCAAGGAGATGACACTGTCCCTTTAATCCCTATGTAAAAACATATGTACACCAGTTTAATGATAGAAACTGGGGTGATTAGTTTAAAGTGACATCATGTGCAATACAAATATAAATATAGAATGGATAAAAATAAAAAAAAAAGGAGTCAAAATCCAATAGGGGATAAAATAGTAAACACCTGGTGAATATGTGCCAATGGATCAAACGCAAGTTAGGTGAAGCTCATATAAAAAGTGTCCAGAAATGTGTAAAAAAAGTTTAAAAAGTATATATGAAAAAATGTATGTGCAAAAAAAATGGTTTGTGTCACAATAAAATTCAAAAAAATAAAAAAAAAATCCCCAGCGCACAGGTTAAGAAATAATCTTCAACAAAGTATTCCACAGTCTTAATTCAGGCATGTGCTGTGTGACTTAACAGTACTCCACCGGCGTATCCAAGAAAATTGGTGACTTTCCCACGTGCTCCCCTCCTGTGTCCCCACTCACCAGAGCTTCGCACCCCTACAGGGGTATTGCGCATGCAACCGATCCGGCTTCCAAACCTCGATCCCAGATTGGTCTGTGTGTAGCCAGGGACGGTGATCCTCCATGTAAGGGACTCCCTCCAGTTGCTGATGGGCGGAAGGATATGACAGAGTCACTCACAGATTCCCACTACATTTCACAATTCGGGGCCGCTAACCATTGGAGTGGAGTGTGAGGATGGTGGGTGCCCAGTAATTACCGGCAAGTAGAGAGAAGTCTATGGACACCCTGAGATGTCTCCGCACAGAACACCGTTTCCCGCCTTGGCTTGTTGTGGTGTTATAGCGGTCATGGGACTCCGTGCAGCTGTTTAGCCTCTGCTTTTAAACCCTAGCGGTCATTCTATAGCATGACATCGTAGGCCGCTTCAGCTCGCTGCACATGACAGATGGAAGAATGGGCAACAACTAGGCAAACAGAAAGGTGCCAACAGCAAAAAGGTCAACAGGCTCAACTTAGGGTGCCGCTGCAAGAACCTCTCAGCCAAAGAGTTAATTTGCAGAAGATTGGATGTCCACCTAGTAAAACCTTCAAAAAGGTATAAACAGAAGACCAAGTGTCAGTCAGTCTTGCAGAGTTGGGCTGCAGAAGTCTGGAGCCAGAATGCCCAGAAAACATCCACCAATCTCTGGTGAAGTGGGCACATAAAATTGCAGAAATCGCATGGTCCTTTTAAAGTCTAGGCTCTAGTGATTAGGAAGGTTGGAAGGTAGAACGGTATGACCAGGCAACGAAGAGCAATATCTTTGGGTGCTTTTGAGCAGGGACTATATCTCCATTGAGGTGGAGGTCCAATAATATCTTGGGAAGGAGAGATGGCTTGAAGGTACTGCAACCTTGTCATTTGAAGGTTAAACAATGGCTTTGTTTTTTTGTTTTTAAAGAGATGGATGCCAACTATGACAGACATGATGACAACCAGCCAGGCTATCTTGCAAGAGAGGAATACAGGAATATTTTTAAATTGAATAGGATTTTTTTTCCTTAACAGGGCAAGAACCACCAAGTTCAGGCCCAAGGTAGCACATGCTGCTGCAAGTTGGGGGGCCGATGCCACAAGGGATAGGTAAGTCACAAGGCTAAAACCTGTCTTTCAAGGTGCTCAAGGTCAAATTCTTGTCAAGCCAAGATTGAAGGAAGGCCAGAATGTGGAGGCACTGTGAAATCTCTGGACAGAAGTGCTTTTTATTCACACACCAGGCAAAGAAATATTTCCAGACTGTAAATGTACCTCAACAATTAGGGGTGTAAATTGTCATCATCTCTGCATGTGTTTCAAGACCAAAGCAGAATAACCCTGTGGGTTGGGATTTTTAGAGGCAATTTGAACTGACTCAAAGTATAATTTGTAAAAAATAGTTTCACCAGAATTAAAAGGAACGCCCACAATTGGACCATTACAGCACAAAACTACAATTATTGTCAATTATTCTATTATACACACTAATACAGAGAAAATAGTTGAAAGAGACACACATCCTGTATAAATGGTGATATCACCCAACCCAGGAAACAGTCGCAAGGTAAGCCAGTGACCTATCCTGGGGGGTTCATCCAACGCATTTCAGAATTTTGTCTGTATTAATTCTTTCTTCAGGGAACGATACCACCATCTGTGGAGTAGAAAAATCTGCTTACTAATATCTTGTATGAAACTTCATTACATATGCATAAACATTCCTGTGTAAATTCAGATTACTTACAAGACAGCATAGTATATTGACCTCTGTATAATTCGGATAATCTCAGGTGTACCCCCCTCTCTCTCCGCTCATTGTGTACTTCCCAAAGCGTCGGAATGGTAGGACAAAACAGTCATCCAACGACCAGTGCAAGGCCCATAGTGTAAAATAGGTTTCTAAAAGATGCATATACAAAGGAATTCAAATAGGAAACTAAAATTATATTTAAAATAATTTCCCAGCCCATTCCCTGTAACTGGAAAAATATCTTTGTAAAAGATTTACCTTCCAAATGGGTACAAATAACAGGAGATCCGTGGATGGAGGTATAGAGCCTGTTACCAAACAAGGGTTACCAGAAATTCGGGGCTTACATGCCCCAATTGCAACAACCAAAAAGGGGGGGGCGCAAAACACCTGGATCCACCGCTCGTCCCTACCACATCCACAGGTCCTAAAGAAACATACAGTCGGATAAACCGAAGAGAGGGTAGATGGCGCTGGTCACCATCCCGGCGTCCTATAAGCCGTGCATGCGCCTCCTCCGAAATGGAAGTGCGGCACCGCGCATTGAGTAATTTCCGGCCGTTCAGAACAAACGTCCCAAAGGGCCAAATGATGCTTTGACTTCGGACTATAACCAACAGCACGTTGAATGGACAGCGCCATCTTGTGGAAGGATAATAAATTACCCAACCACCCGGCGCTGACCAAAAAAAGCCCCGGGGCGGGATAGTCCCAAACCACAGGGGCCTTCATGTGCTGGGCGCAATGGGAGAATGGCAGAGAGCTAGAAAGAGCACACCCAAGAAGTCCTCATGCCCAAAGGAACACTGTATGTTGTATCATAACAATCAAACATTTACAAAAAACAAGTTACATACAAAAAAAAATATGAACTACAAAAAATCTCAAATACTTAGAATATCTGATACTCAAAATCAAAAAATAAATAATCACAACAATTTCAAAAAAGAAGAAAAATACAATTCAAAAAGAAACCTCTAGGTCTCTGTCGGGTCAGTCTGCGGGGAGGTCCCTAGGGGAAGGCACAGGAGAAACAGGGAGGATAAGACCTGGATAAGGGTTGGTCAAGGTAGGCCCCCAAGGGCCTATATAGGACATGGGATGAAACACATCAACTAGCTCCACCCCTACATCCATCATGTAGGAAGAGGGGCGGGGGGGAAGAGGAAGACAGACTTTTAATCTGTTTTTCCAGAGCTATAGCACTCTAAAAAGGGTCTAAAACTTTCTGCCTCATTTAGGCCGGGGGGCGTGGTGGCCCTAAGACGCCTAATCCAGCACATTTCGCACTGGAGAAGGGTCTTGTTAAAATCACCACCCCTGGCCGGAATATGTATTCTGACCATCACCGTAAAGAGAACTCTTGGCATGCGATAATGATGGAATTTTGCCACGTCTCCCCAAGGGGAGATACAAGTTGCCCATCCGCATGCCTTGAAAAGGTTTACTTACTCATGCTTGGAATTCTTGTTTGGTTTTCCCTACATAGAAGGAACCACATTGGCACTGGGCAAGATATACCACCCCCTTGGTATGACAATTGGCAAAATGTCTAGAAACAAATTTTTCGCCATTGGGTAAGGTTCTGTACTGGCCAACGCCAATATATGGGCAGCAAGAGCATGACCCACAGGGGTAAGTCCCCTTGTTTTTGCATGGGTCACCTCGTGTGCTGCCCCTATATTCGCTCTGGACTCCACAGAGGGTGGTATCTTTCCCTGAAGAAAGAATACAGACAAAATTCTGAAACGCGTTGGTTGAACCCCCCAGGATAGGTCACTGGCTTACCTTGCGACTGTTTCCAGGGTTGGGTGATATCACCATTTATACAGGATATGTGTCTCTTTCAACTATTTTCTTTGTATCAGTGTGTATAATTGAATAATTGACAATAATTGTAGTTTGTGCTGTAATGGTCCAATTGTGGGCATTACATTCAAATTGGGTAAAATAAACTATTTTTTACAAATTATACTTTGAGTCAGTTCAAATTGCCTCTAAAAATCCCAACCCACAGGGGTATTCTGCTTTGGTCTAGAAATATTTCCAGTTCTTTTTGGAAGGGGCTTTTCGCAAAGTTGGCGGGGGGGGGGGTGTAGACTTGGACCTCTGTCTTTTCAGACCTGGATTTCAACAGCTATGCCGTTAAATTCAATGACTGACAACAGGGGTCCCTGGGGCAGTAAATCTGGCTCCTTGGTATGAGGCCAGGTGTAAATTCATAGGACTGAGTATGTCTGTTTACCAGGTTCTTCCGGGACAATTCAGTGCAATTAAAAATCACCAGCTTGTTATTGTTTCCTTTTAATAAAGGTAATGGTACGAGTCAGGGGAGTCCCCTATCCCCCCTGCTTTTTATTTTAAGCATAGTACCATTAGGCTTTTATTGCGACAGAGGGAATACAAGTTATCCCTTTTTGCAGATGATGTCCTCTTGACACCAACTAGCCCTCATACTTCCCTCCCAAACCTTCACAATTTACTACGAAAATTTGGCTTACTCAGGTTATAAAATCAATACGAGCAAAGCAAAAACAGAAGCTATGCCCTTACATATCCCTTCTTCTACCCTTGCCACGTTACAACAGAACTTCTCTTACAACTCGTGTACCCACTCAAATATCTAGGCATTAATCTGACCTCTTCATACTCTACACCAGGCTAATTACCCTCCACTTTTTAGGGACATTGCCCACCTTCTACGCCAATAGGACGCATACCCTATTTCTCTCTTGGGTCGATCAATGTCCTTAAGATGTCCATCCTGCTGAAATTTCTATACTTATTTTAAACATTACCAATTCCTGTTCCCATGAAACAGCTGAAAGCTATGCAACGGCAACGACTATTCTTAGATTTTATTTGGCACAATAAAACTCACCGTATGGCTAGCTCAGTAGTATTAGCTCCCAGTTGTCAGGTGGTCTAGGTGCTCCAGACCTTATAAAGTACTATTATGCTACACATCTCAAGTCATCTATTGCCTAGTCAACGAGAATGACCACCATCAGATTGTCAGAGATTGAAATGAGTGTCACTTGCCTGGTACACACTTGTTCCATGCTTTGGACATCTCTAGATACATCCATTGCTCAACTAAGAAGCATATGTTTAAATCCAATGCCATTTACGCTCTCTATATGGAACAAATGTATGCGACAGTTCTCTCTCTCTCTTCCCCATGCCCAACTTTACTAAATGTACCCAGACAAACCTGACAGTCTATCATACTGTAGTCAAATATACATTTGGTCACAAGCAGGTATTTTTCAACTTCAAAGCATGGTACATCCGCTTACTAGTAAATTTCTATCCTTTGTGTAGATTCAGCATAAATATCAGATTCCAAAACAATTTTTCTATTTCGATCTCCAATTCAAACACTATTTCCTCTCTAAGTCAAAGACCTTGACTTTAGATAAACCCTCCCCATTTGAGCCTCTTTGTGCCCAGGGCCCCTACCAAACTCACCTTATATCATCTCTTTATAAAATCCTTCATGACACTTCTCCGCTATCTGACTCAACACTCATACATGCAAAAATGGTCTCAACCTATTCATCAACCTATTCTTCTCCCACAATGGCAGAAGATATGGGACTCTATAGCCCAATCTTCTAGATGCCTGGGGCAGAGAGGCTTATAAGATGTTGTTTTTCTGGTATAGAACTCCTGAGGTCCTCCACAGATAAGACCCCAAGGTCCTGCAGGTGTGCTGGAGATGTCATGCTAATGTAGATTCACATTATCACATCTTCTGGGAATGTCCTATTCTTCAACCATTCTGGTCCTCTATCCAATCCTTCCTTCAGAAACCCTTAGAAATCTTGCCTTAGACCCAATACATTATCTTAGGCCTGCCCATCCCTGGCCTCTCTAAACATACCCAAAAGCTAGCAACATTCATCCTTCTAGCAGCCAAACCTACCATTCCCTTAGGATGGCTATCCTCCTCCCCACCTACATTGACTCAGGTAATACAGGGTTTAACACAGATACGTAGAATAAAACAACTTACGGCCTTAGTACATGATTCCATACCTCAATTTTCTAAAGTTTGGAAACTATGGGATCACTCCAACCTCAACTCTAACACCATATCCTTGAACTCTTGACCACCCATCCCCCTCTCTACCGCCTTTCCTCTCCATGGTGTACCCCCTCCCTTAGGCTTTATACCCTCTGAGGTTCTTCAATAGAAGAGGCTAATCCAGGAGCTGCAGTTAGTGCTGTGTATGATGGTTATACCCGTGCTTTGTAAGCCCCCTCCATAAAAGTCAGCTGCTCTTCTCACATCTCAGCTTCCATTTTAAGCTATTATCCATGTCCTACTACAATCTGACTTTTTGTATTACATATATATTTGTATTAGAATGCCATCAGGACTTATTGGTCCTCTTTTTTCCTGTACCTGTATTGCTGTTATACCTCTATTTTTGAGAAACTCAAACAATAAAAAAAAAAAAAAAAAAAAAAATCACCAGCTTCTTGTCTTGTATTTTGAGGAACAGACAAGGTAGAGTACACACTGAGACCAGGGGATTATCAAGGCACTTGGGTGCCTTGATAATCCCCTGGTCTCAGTGTGTACTCTACCTTGTCTGTTCCTCAAAATACAAGACAAGAAGCTGGTGATTTTTTTTTTTTTTTTTATTTTTTTTTATTGCCAGAGCTAGAGGATCTTTGGACCTGGCCACAACCAGAGGTAACTTGCTGTTGAATCTGGAAGCCAGAATATTCACACCTGGGGTCCCACATCTGACATACCAAGATTGAGATGTCAGGGTAGAGGGACCCACTTTGTGGTTAATTTAGCCTACATTTGTGGACATTTGCAAAAAGCTGAAAGGAATTTGAGTTCTTCAGAATTACACAAATAAATCTGGCACTGAGATCCTGACGAGGAATCTCTTCATATGAATGTACAAGGTCTTGGAGATCATGAAGCAGCTGTGTGGAAGTCCGGCACCAGGAGCAAGCAGCTGTGTGGAAGTCCGACACCAGGAGCGGTGCTGGAAAGTAACCCAAAACACCAAGAATTAATACCACAGAAAAGCACTACACAAAGACTCCTGTGATTGAAAGCGGAATACTGCTATGTCAGCTGAAAATGACTGTGATGGTGCCAATAGTATTAAAACCGAGGAAGTTTATTAGAACAATGCACTAAACAAGTTAAAACCATAGTCAATAGTAGTAAGCCTCTCCTTATGGATGACAAAGGCAGGCAGCGTAAACCATCACTGGGTGGGTACCTGGTACAAGCTGTGAATGGAGGTAAAGCCATGCAGAGCAGTGCTGAGGTGGTTGTGGCTGTGCCGCTCCTCTGCAATGTTGCAGCAGCACAATGGAGGGGGATGGATGTGGAGCAGACCATGCAGCGTGCCAGATGGCCCAGAAGTAGAGCTATGAGCAAAAAGGGGTATGTGACTGCCACACAGCGAGGAAGAGGTGAGCCCCACCAGCAGCTCCTTGGACAGTGAAACGAGCACCCGAGCGTGACACGCAGGAGTGTGGATGGGACACAAGCTGCAAGGGGTGTGTACAGAGACAGGAGCTGTCGCCTTGACGATACGTTTCAGGCGTGGCCCTTTGTCAAGTCACGTGATTGCAGAACAGCCAATGGGAATCCCATTGGTTATCTACGGATGGCAGGTATTCCCCCTGTCTCAGAGAGGAAATAACCGACTCTGTAGATTCCGAGCAATGTTTTGGAATTTTAAGATATTTGTTAAAGAATTGTTGGTCCAGAATAGGACAAATATGCATGACGGGCTTTGGTACTATGAACAGGTTTGTATAAAATCTTTTGAACTTCTCTTGTGGGAGTACTGGAACTACTACTTCCTAGGACAAGAGATGATTCAGTGAATTATCCAAATCTGGTTGTGCTTGGGCAAATTTAGGCCAATTTGTGAGAAGGTAAAGTAGGTGTAGAGTTTTGAACTTTATTTTGCATCGCTTTGAAACCACTGATTGAACCCACTTTTGGGTTGTCTCAGATGCAGAGATTGACAACTGTAATGGACGTCCCCTATCTCTTAGGAGCGACGGTGCCCTTTTATTTGAAAGAGGGGATTGGGTAAGACTTGGTGGACTTTGTCTAATGTTGAAAGAAAAGGCTGATCTGTGAAGTAGTTAAAGCATGGTAAAGCAATTAGATGCTCTGCGTTTTTAAGAGGTAGAGGCTCCACAGGGGGAAGGGTTCAGTGTTTAGATGTGGAACCCTCCCTCCTGTAACAGGTTTGATTAAAAGTGTTTCAACAAAGTCATCCTCCTTCAAAAAGGGAATATGTGTGAGGAGTCTTTACAGGGCACTTTAGCTGACCAGGATTTGAGCCACAAGATTCTGCACATGCAAATGGAAATCAAAGCAACTCTAGAAATTTGTGTCATGACTAGTTATAGGGAAATCAGCACAAAGGAGCAGGGCAGGAGATAACTGCTGCAATTGCACAGTTAGGTCCCATTCGCACCTCATCGTTTTGGAGCTTGAAGCTCCAAAACGCTGGAGGGAAAAAAAATTATTCTCTATGGAGATGGTTCTCATCTACACTTCAAATCGCCAGAAGACAACCGCCTGAAGCTCAAACAAGTTCTGGAACTTTTCTTGTAGCTCAATTCTTGCAGATTTGGGTGTTTCTGGCACGTTTTTATTCCCATAGGCATGTATAGAAACACACGTTTCGCACATTTTCAAACGTTTTTGCGTGAACTGGCGCGTTTTTCCTGCACAAATGAAATGTTACCACCCAAAAAGGAAATTAAAAATTTTAAACATGAAGTCACAAAGTGGCCATATTCCTAACTAAAGATGGAGGATACAGTGGCCCTGTTTAATCCAGAGCAATTAATTTGAATGGTCAAGGGCGCACACATGTGTATACAAGGACCCAAATTATAAAAGCCAAGCCAAGAAGAGGAGGGCCTGGGAGAATATTGGCCAGCAGGTTTTCCCAGACTGGAATGGATTTGATGGAAATGTGAAAGATGAAAAAATAGGATTTTTTGACTTACCGTAAAAGTCTTTTCTCTGAGTTCATTGACGGATGCAGCCTTCATTCATGACATGTGGTGTTATGCCACCTTTCACTAGGAGTGGACTAGGCAGAACACCGTTCAGCTAAAAGCAGACACAGCAGACTCAGACCTCACTTGGTATAACCCCTCCACCCTGCTAAGCACACTCCGTTCGTAACAAGCAGTACAAACTCAAGAGAGGGGTGGGTGCTGCATCCGTCAATGAACTCAGAGAAAAGGATTTTACGGTAAATCAAAAAATCCTATTCTCTCTCTCGTTCATTGATGGACGCAGCCCTCATTCATGACATGTGGGGAAGTCCCAAAGCAGTGTCAAAACGAGGGGTGAGTAACGCAACAACAGTACTAAACAGAAGAACTTCTCCGTGAGGAGCCAGACGCGCCTCACACTGCCCCCTTCAAAACTTTGCGGCCAAAAGCAGCATCCGAGGATGCCAAAACATCAACTTTGTAAAACTTTGAGAAGAAGGTGTGCACAGAGGTCCAAGTAGCCGCCTTGCATACTTGAGATACCGAAGACTGATGTCGGAAAGCCCAGCAGGTGCTAATCGCCCTGGTAGAGTGAGCCATGACCGGAAAGGGAGGCTCAAGACCCCGAATAGTATACGCACGGGACAGTCTTTCTAATCCAACGGGAAATAGTGGCCGAAAAGGCCGCCAAACCCTTGCCCGGGCCATCCACCGCAAGAAAGAGCACATCCGAGCTGCGAAAGGAGGCCGTAGCCGCCAAATACACCCGCAGAGCCATGACCACATCCAGGAAGTGCAAGGCAACCTCCTTAGGGTGAGACGGGCGCGGGCACAGCAAAGGAAGGACAATGTCCTCATTGATGTGAAAAAAAAGAGACCACCTTCGGTAAAAAGGAAGGTGACGGGCGCAAAACCGCCTTATCCCTATGTAGGACCAGATATGGAGACCTACAGGACAGAGCCACCATCTCAGACACCCACCTGGCGGATGTGATAGTCACCAGGAAAGCCACCTTCTGCGAAAGCAGCTGAAAAGAGATTTCCCTGATATTTTCGAAGGGTGGCTTCTGAAGCACTGAGAGGACCAAGTTAAGGTCCCATGGTGCCAAAAGGCGACCGAACCCCTTTTGCAAAAGTAGGAATCAAGGAATGCGTCGCCAAGGGACGCTGAAAAAAGATCGCCAGGGCAGAAACCTGCCCCTTGATAGTGCTCAATGCCAGCTTGTGGTCTAAGCCTTACTTGGACTTACGCGCCTTGAGCATGGTGGGAATCCCCGATTCAGAGACCCCCTGATCCCTTAAACACCTGGGATTCAATAGCCAGGCCGTTAAAGCCAGCTAGGGTAAAGCAGGGTGTAAGATGGGGCCCTGGGAAAGCAGATCCTTGCAAAGCGGGAGGCGCCAGGGAACATCCACCACCATCCGCACCACGTCGGCGTACCAGGGACGCAGAGGCCAATCCGGCGCTACCAGAATTTTTGGGATCCCCTCTGCCTCTATTCTGAGCAACAGGCGCAGAAGCAGCTTGAGAGGGGTAAAGGCATAGGAGGAGCCAATACCGGGACCACGAGGGTGTCCGCAGCGTCTGCCAACGAATCCCTCTTGTTCTGCACCTTCTGATTGAGCCGGGACACTAGCAGGTCCACGTCTGGCGTGCCCCACTTTAGACAGATCTGGCGGAACGCGTCCGGGTGCAGGGACCACTCTCCCTGATCCAGCCTCTGGCGACTGAGGTAGTTTTTTTCGACGCCCGGAACGGCGGAGATTGCTAGCACATGAAGTTCTGCCCACCTCAGAATGTGGGCCACTTCCGCCGCTGAGCTTCTCGTTCCGCGATGATTCACATAAGCCCCTGCCAAGGCATTGTCTGACTGAACTCGGACAGGCCGACTTCGCAACCTCACCGACCAATGGGAGAGACAAAGCCTTATGGCCCGAAGTTCCAGCACATTGATCATGAGACAAGACTCCTCCAGGGACCAGCGACCCTGGGCCGACGACAGCCCCACAGCCGATGAGGCTGGCATCCGTAGTGACCACCGTCCATTCCAAGGGAAGAAACTATTTCCCTAGCCTAAGGGCCGGGACCCGCAGCCACCAGACGAGGGAGGACCGGGTCTGGCAGTCCAACCTGATCACCTGATCCAGGGAGGAAGGGGACTTGTCCCACCGAAGCAGAATTACCCGCTGCAGGGACCGGGTGTGACTCTGGGCATACGGGACCGCCTCGAAGATGGAGACCATGAGCCCCAACACCCTCATGCAAAACCTTAGGGAGGACCACCGCTGTGATAGCAGGGCCCGCACCGCCACTTGAAGCATCAGCAGCTTGGCCGGCGGAAGAAACACTTTAACCTGTGCCGTATAAAAGATCAGGCACAGATACTCCAAACGGCACGACGGGGTCAGCACCGACTTCGGGAGATTTATCACCCAGCCGAACTCCTGCAGGGAGCTCAGGGTGATCGCCACGTTGTCCCTCAAAGCTGAGGCAGTCTCCGCCCGCAGGAGAAGGTCGTTGAGATATGCCACCACCGCTATGCCCCTCTGCAACAGCAGGGCCAAAACCGGGGCCAACAGCTTGAAGACCCGGGGAGCGGAGGCCAAACCAAACGGGAGGGCAACAAACTGGTAGTGGTGTTACCCCACCGCAAAGCGCAGGAATCGCTGGTGCCGAGCGCATATGGGAACGTGCAAGTAGGCGTCCTTGTCTCACTGGCGAAGTGCCGCCACCACAGAATGGACTGACTCCATTCTGAATTTCCGCGCCCTCACAAAGATTGAGCGCCTTCAGGTCCAGAACATCCTTCTTTGGAAACACAAAGAGGTTGGAGTAAAACCCCCGGAAACGTTCCACGGACGGAACTGGAACAATTGCCCCCTGACTGAACAAGTCTTGCAAAGCGCCCATCAGGGCCTGCCGTCGCCCAGGGTGGAGCCTCATGTTGGAGGCGAAGAACCTGTCCAGGGGCTGGATACAAAACTATTTTGTACCCGGACGAAACCACCTCGGGCACCCAGAGATCCAAAATGCGGGAGGTCCACCGGTCCGCGAAACGCAAGAGACGTCCCCCCACCCGAGCAACAGGAAGGGGTAACCCATCATGCGGAGGAGGGCTTCTTCTCCGACTTCTCTGGCTTACGCTGCCAGGGACGTTTTTTTGGCCCCCCGCAGTGGCCTTGGTGGGATGAGAGCCCTTGCCCGCCCCCCGAGTGCATGAAAAAACTTCTGAGTCGAAAAGGAGGGGCCCGGCTTACGTCGGGGCTCCTTAGCCCTTCTGGGCCCTGGGCCAGCTGGCCTGCCAGCTGCACCGATTCAGGAGGAACCTGAAGGCCGCCCAAATCACAGTGCAGAATGGTCGCTCATTCCGTAAGCACCTGCGCCACCAGCGCCGAGGCCAGTGCCGGTCGCATGGCCGAGCCCGTCACAAGGAACATTGCCTTGGACACTGACTCGGTACGCCTATCAGCCGGGTCCTTAAAAGACGGAGAACCCTCCATCACAATAGTAGTTGCCTTGTTCAGGTTAGCCACCGGCGGGTCCACCGTAGGAGACGCCCACTTTTGCAACAGGGCATCCTCAAAGGGGTAGCGCACAGAAAAACGCTTGGGCATGGCGAAAGAGCTCTGAGGTCGTTGCCATTCCTTATAAACAAACTGATCGAAATATGGCAAATAAGGGAACACATTAGGGGCCCGGGTCGGCCTGTGCGACCCGAAGGCATACACCGCCTCCTGTGCTACTCCAGCCGGCCCCAGTTTCAGCATCTCACGGACCGCTGAAATCAGAGCCCACGCAGCGCCTTCTCGTGAGCAGCGGTGGCCCTCGAGGAGTCGTCCTCACCATCAGAGGAGTCCCTGAGCTCACCATCCGACAGCTCAAGGGGGGTCCCCGTCACGGCGGAGGCCCCCTCCTGTTCCGATTCCTCCCAAGAAGATAGGGGAGGGGGTGGCCGTTTCTTCGCTACCCTGCGGTCACGGATCGGCTCCACCTGGGAGAAAAAATCCTTAAGGATCGCAGTAAACTTGTCAAGAGGGACCACAGGTCCCAGCGCGCCCGGAGCCACACCAGAGACCTCCGACGGAGAAGCACCTGCTTCAGCCGCCATTGCGCCACCCACCCAGACCCACACACCACCCGCAGAGGTCTGTGTACCGGGACCAGGCGCCCTCCACCCCAAAAATCTGCCGCACAGGGTCCCAAGGGCACCCAGGACTCACCACTGACCCGCTCCCTACCCCTGCAGACTGCACTGCCAAGTAGCTGCAGCTGCGTCTGCCGCTGCTGTCCCCCACGTGCTGCCCCACAGGAAGGGAGAGATGCCAGCCCAACATTCCAGGGGGGAACCCGCCTGCCCCCCCACACCCCGGTTGGGGCGTACTTACCCATCTGGACGGGCGTATCGGGTAACCCACCCGAGACAGACCTGCCACCCCGCTACTCCTGCCGGCCATGCGACACCCGTGACACGGGCCCCAGGGCCCGGTCCTAAGTGCACTGGCAGGACGTTTAACTGGCCGGCCACCCCACACGGAACGGGGGCCCGACGCGGCCGACATAGCGCGGAGCTAAGGTCGACTAAGGTCGGCTCACGTCCGATGGCCGCGCTGGGGAGACTACCTGGATCTAGGATATCCAGCCTGTCACCCAGCCGGCTACTTGTAATCTTCATCAGATTTCTAGAAAAAAAGGAAAAACGGGGAACTACAGGTCCCAGCAGGGAGCCAGGTCCCACTCCTTGCACTAGGCAGAAAAAACTGAGTGTGCTTAGCAGGGTGGAGGGGTTATACCAAGTGAGGACTGCCCCCTGGGAGGGGCTGTGTCTGCTTTTAGCTGAACTGTGTTCTGCCTAGCCCACGCCTAGTGAAAGGTGGCATAAACCCACATCATGAATGAAGGCTGCGTCCGTCAATGAACGAAATAGAAAAGTTTAGCAATCATAATGCCTATTGACGTCCTCCCAGAATGGCACTTCCCGCGCACACACGGGAACATCTGTGACCGCCGGGTCCCCTCCCGTCCGGAGCGATCACATGTAAGCAACCGCCTTTTCTCTCTCCTCTACGCACGGATCGTGCAGTGTGAGGAGAGAGGGGGGAGATAGGACGTGCTGCAGCGCTGTGGGCAATGTTCAGTGCCCACAGCGCTGCTAAGTGGCAGTGGGGGACAGGCTGCACCCTCCACCATCCATCCATACCCACCCATCCTCACCCCATCCATGCTCAGTCATCCCCATCCATGGCTCATCCATCCCCATTCCATGGCTCATTTGTGCCTCATTCATGCTCATCCATACCACATCAGTTCTCATCCGTGCCACTACAGTGCCCATCTGTGCTACTTCACTGCCCATCCATGCCATTACACTACTCATCCGTGCCACTGCACTGCCTATCCGTGCCACTACAGTGCCTATCCATGCCACCACAGTGCCTCACAATAGTTTAAAGGGTAGTCAAATTAGATTTGAAATGTATGCCCCTAGAACACCTGAAGGTGCTCCCTGCATGTTAGGCCTCTGTATGTGGTCAGGCTGTGTAAATGTGTGTGTGGTATCACCATACTCGGGAGCAGTAGCAGAATATTTTGTGGGGTGTCATTTTTGCTATGTACATGCTGTGTGTTAGAAATATTGTATAAATGGAAAACTGTAAAAAAAAAAAAAAAAGCGCGTTTTCATTTTCTTTCCACATTTTCCAAAAACTTGTGGAAAAAAAATGACCTATTCAAAAGACTCATTATGCCTCCTAGAATATACGTTTGGGTGTTTACTTTCCAAAATGGGGTCATTTTTTGGGTGTTTCCATTGTCCTGGTGCTCCAGGACCTTCAAAAATGCAAGAGGTAGTCAAGAAAATTTATGCTCCTAGATCGCCTGATGGTGCTCCCTGCATGTTGTGCTTCTGTATGTGGCCGGGCTGTGTAAAAGTCTCACACAGGTGGTATCGCCATACTCCGGAGAAGTAGTAGAATGTGTTTTGGGGTGTAAATTTGTGGTATGCATATGTTGCGTGCGAGAAATAACCTGTTAAACATATGACAATTTTGTGGAAAAAAAAAATCTTCATATTGCAAAGAATTGTGGGAAAAAATTACAACTTCAAAAAATTCACTATGCCTCTTACTAAAGACCTTGGAATGTCTACTTTCCAAAAAGGGGTCATTTGGGGGGTATTTGTACTTTCCTGGCTTGTTAGGGTCTCGGGAAATGAGATAGTCCGTCAGTACATCAGGTGTGATCAATATTTAGTGATTGGCACCATAGACTTGGCTTGTAGACTCTTTAACCAGTTCCACACTGCCTACCGTCTATTTACGGCAGCAGTGTGGACGCTGGCCGCGAATCGCCGTAAAAAGGCGGCGATCTGCGAATGGCCGCTAGGGGCCAACTCCTGAGTGTCCGCCGGCGAGCCGCGATGAGCGGCCATAGGCAAAGAACAGGGAACCGATGTAAACACGGCGGTTCCCCGTACTGTTAGTGGGGGCATGGGTGATCTACTGATCCCTGTCACTAGGATCAGTTCGATCTCTCATGCCCATGGTAGCCCAGCCCCCCCACAGTTAGAACACACCCAGGGAACATAGGTAACCCCTAGATCTCCCCCTGCAGGTTAACCCCTTCACTGCCAATGACATTTATACAGTAAATCAGTGGACATTTAAATTTCTGATCGCTGTATAAATGTCATTGGTCCCAAAAAAGTGTCAAAACCAATTTCTCAGATGTTCGGTTCAGATACCACGGTTAGTGATTTATAACTAGTG
>BLSH010019025.1:127000-159042 GCA_018402905.1 Glandirana rugosa | reverse complement strand
AAAAAAAAAAAGAAAAAAAAAAAAAAAAAAGAAAAAAAGATATGTAGCAGTATACATTTTGGCCAAAATGTATGAAGAAAAATTACTAATTTGCTAAATTTTATAACAGAAACTAAGAAAAACATTTTTTACAAAATTTTCGGTCTTTTTTTAATTATAGCACAAAAAATAAAAAACCCAGCGGTGAATAAATACCACCAAAAGAAAGCTCAATTTGTGTGAAAAAAAGGACGCAAATTTCATATGGGTACAGTGTTGCATGACTGAGTAATTGTCATTCAAAATGTGAGAGCATTGAAGCTGAAAATTGGTCTGGTTGTTAAGGGAGTTTAAGTGCCCAGTGGTCAAAAAAACATCAGATGGGCAGAGGAAAGTCTAATAATTGCAAAAAGAGTACCTGTTGCTACCTATAGCTATCAATGATTGCCCAGTTGCTAGGCACCTAAAAAAAAAACTATTTTTTTTTCCTTTTCCCCAGTTAGACTGCTTAAAATAAAGTGGAAAAGCCTATGGGATGCTTATAAACGCCAACTTCAGTTACTCCGTGAGAATAGAAGTGGATATGCAGCATGTCCACCCTCAGAATACCTGCATGCCAAGGAAATGGAGTTCCTCAGGCCAACACTGGCTACGGCGAGGTAAGCTAGCATCTGCAATTATGTCTCTTTTATATAATTAGATATTTGGGATGATCTAACCAGAAGTTTCCATTTACAGTACAGAAAACAGCTGGGAGGATTCTTCTCCTCAAGAAGCTCACCAGGAACCATTTGAAAACATTGGAGATGACTCAACTCAGGATACAACTTTGCTTCCTTCAACTCCGTCATCTAACTCCAATTCCTGATGATGATTCTAGTAACCTTACTCCAACCACATCTGTACGTGCACCCTATGCACGTGCAACTAGAGAGAAGACAACAGCACCGGATGTCAACAGGACGTTGGACATTCTGTCCCCTATGGCTGACTGTATGACGGGAAGCCGGACAGAGGAAAAATATTTTTGCCGGTGTCTAGAAGGGATGATGGCAGCATGCGCAGGCTATGTGCTAGCATCAAATGACCCTTGCCCATTCACCAACCACCCATCATCACTTATAGACACCGGTGATGTTTTTGTGGCTATAATGTCCAACATACTGTGAAATTTCAGAATTCTAGTCTTCCCTTGTGTTGCATGTTCTTGCAATCACCCCAGGGGCAACAAGGTGCAGCCAGCACCCAATAGCTGCTGTTGTAAAAAAAAAAATATATATATATTTGTTTTTCCCAAAATATTCTATTTTAATGGTTGATTTCTTTGTTAAAGGTTAGAGATAAAACAATTTTGAGCTTGAGCTACAATGTTAAAAAAAAAACAAACACCTAACTAATTAAGGGGTTCTTTTGTATTTAGGCACAACCTCAGTGTGCTGATTACGTGCCCGTTTGCCCCAAAATTATGTGTTTACTACTAAATATATTGTCTGTTATAAATGTATAAACTATCTTTAAACTGGCAAAGTAATAGTACAGAAAAAGCTAGAAAAGGATGTCCGCGTGCCCAAGAGAAAAAACAAAAAAAACAATAAAAAAACCAAACATACTGTGACGTTATGCGAGGCACCGCAATGGACGGGCGATACTTGTCGACTCACATGTGATCATTTGGAGCCGACTACCGAGAGTCTGACCCGGGTTTTGCCAGCCACCGTGGCAGGGCTGGTTCCGGCCCGGACTTTCTAGTCCACTCAAACCCCTCTCCACCTGCATTTAATGACCAGGAAGAGAGCAGAGGAGAGCTCTATACTGGATCTCAGAGGGAGAAAGCTGAGTGAGCTCTGTGTGCTAATTTGGACTCAAAGTTCAAGGTTTGCACTGTGCTTATGTTTTGTGGGTGTCGGGGACAGCCCCACACTGTATAGAGAGGAACCCAATTGTTTAGTTTAGCACCGGACGGTGAGGTTTTGTTTTCTGTTTTTTTTTATGAGTTTTGATCTTGCAAACCTGTCATAATAAACCTGGTAAGCCGCCAGATTTTAAAGAAACTGATCTCCATGCTGAATCTTTTCCTCTGAAAAGTGATCCCCACAAGCTAATCTCCCACAATACATATACAAACATGCAGTAAAAAAAATGAGGCTTATTTCATTTTTTTTTTATTATTCAGTGCAGATTAGAATATCATTTTGGTAACCAATAACACATGAAAAATCTATCTGTCCAAATGTACAAATAATCAATGGCCTCAAGCGGCCATGGGACGTGTCCTGCTGGAAACATGAAGTAGGAAGCATACATCACATATACCACACAACACAGCAAAGTCCAGAAAGAACACTAGACACCTGGAAGAAGAAATTTCACCCAGGAAGTGGATTGAAAACCTAGCAACAAATGATGAAATTGATGGTCTTTTATCTAATCAAAAAACGCCAGAGGGAAAAACGTGCATAAATACGCGCCAAAATCGCGCATAGAAATGCGCCAAAAATCGGACATATAAACGTGCAGTGACGCTACGCTCAGGTGTGAATGCAGCCTTAAGGTTGGGTCCTAGAAAACCAAACCATGATGATTGTAAACTGCCCAAGTCCAAACGGCTGCAGTCTGACAAGATAGAAATTGCAGTGATAGCTAGTTGCAGAGCCAGGCCTGCAAGTGTAAAGAGAGCTTAGAGCATGCCAAACTTCCAATCTGCAGAATGTTTAAACATCTCCAATTGTAAAAGTGAGATCTTTGTTTAAGGCTGAGATGGAATAATCTACTACCGAATAGCCCACTTCTTAGTGAACGCTTTCACTGGATAGAACTCAGCAGTGATTTTCAGGAGTGAACTTTTTAGGACTAACCCAATCATCATCAATTGCCCATCCTATGTGTTTCTGAACATGAAAGCTCTTTTTAGACTTAGGACATCTCTTTGTACCCAAAATGTGCATGGCAAGATGGAGGAGAATCAAATGCGCCAATGACAGGTTTTTCGTGCACAGCGGAAATGAGCATATCTGTATCCGCATCTTGTGTGAAGCCATATCATCAGGTGCATAAGAGCCTGGTGCAGAAAGGTGTTCTGGTGGATTTCTAATACTGTATTTGGATCTGCTTTTACCTATGTCTGCCTCTTTTGGGGTGGGCATATCGGGATCTGACTTGAGTGGACAGGCTAGGGGGTGGAGAAAGCCTGGTGACACGGAGCTCTGGAGAGATGGCTGTATTAAAGCAATCAATTGTCTGAGGAACTGTTGCAACATTGTTGCAGAAAACTCCTTGGCTGCATTCTGGAAAAAGAGCTAGAAATCAGATGCAGAGAATGGTGTTGAAATCAGGTCCAGCTCCAGTGCAAAGGAAGCATCATCACTCTGTTGTGCAGGCCTTCAACCAAGCGAATGTTTGCCTGAGCTTTTGACAATGTTCCATTTCACCCGATTTCCCCTTCTGCTTTGGCAAGGGTAATCGCTTGTTTGGTACTTACAGACTATATTGCAGAAATCGTAAGCATGTCCGAGAAGAGAAAGAGGAGAATGTAGTAACCCGGGTGCAGGCCATGCTGTAACGAAGTCCATGTCACGAGAGGGCAGGAAGTAGTAAGTACTTTACAAGGGGTTGTAGGTGGAAAGAGGGGTCAAGTATGTGACCTATGGTGTGATGCAACACCTGGTCATCCACCTGAGAATGAGTTCTGAGTGGCTGAATTTTCGATTCAAGTATGAAATGTTTACACCAAGTTTGAAACATGATGCCAGCCGCCTCTCTAACAAGACACAGGGTGATGCAGTCTTACCTGTCCACAACAATGGTTCGTATATAGGAGTCTGGGCTTTGCCCATGATAGTGGGCATTCCCCCACAGTGGTGTTAACTGTCTGGGTTCCACAGGGATGGACCACAGCCCTGGACCTGTGTAGCACCATGATACTAACGCAACCTATTGCAGAGGACCAAGGTGAACATTACAGGTTATCTTCACAGTGTAGAGTCCAAGTATCACTACCAAGGTTTTACTGAGGTTGCACCAATCTGGATGCTCTTCTTCTATTGTTGTATTAGGAGACTGTGAAAAATTGATTGAAGAACCCGAAGATAGAATCAACTAGTTAAGCTAAGAGTGATTTCTCCTTAAGCGTGTGATGCGATCGTGCTTCTGTGTTCACAGTAGTAAGCAATGGCATCATGAATGACAGCCAAGGTTTACTACTTTTCAAGTGATCTCTGATTGTAAAATGTTCAACTCCACTGTCATACCTGCACATCATGCGAGTCCCCTCAGAAGACAGGCTGAAAAACTCAATTAGCAACCCCCACATCCTGGCTTGTTGCTAGGATGCCATGACTGTTGATTTTTACTCCTGCACGGTTTGTCTGATCCAACGGGAAACAGTGGCCGACGAAGCCGCCAATCCTTTGCGCGGACCATCCGTCAGCACAAACAACGCATCAGACTTTAGAAAGGAAGCTGTAGCCGCCAAGTACACCCGCAAAGCCCTCACGACACCCAAAGAATGTAACTCAAATTCCTTGGGATGCGACGGGTGCGGACATAATGAAGGAAGAACAAATATCTTCATTAATGTGAAAAGAGACCACCTTCGGTAGAAATGAAGGAGAAGGGCGCAAGACCGCCTTGTCCTTATGAAGGACTAGGTACGGAGACTTGCAGGACAACGCTGCCAACTCAGACACCCGCCTACCAGATGTAATGGCCACCAAAAACGCCACCTTCTGCGACAGCAATTGTAAGGGAATATCCCTGATCTTATATGGCGGTTATTGCAGTACAGAAAGCACCAAATTCAAATCCCACGGCGCCACAGGCAACCATACCCGAGGAGCCACATGTCGTACACCCTGTACAAATGTACGAATCAACGAATGTGACGCCAAAGGCCGTTGAAAGAGAATCGCCAGAGCCGAAATCTGACACTTGAGCGTACTCAACGCCAATTTTTTATCCAGGCCCTGCTGCAAAAAAGCAAGGACCCGGGACACAACGTAAGAGTGAGGGTTCCAACCCCCCGCCTCACACCAGGCAATATAGGCCTTCCAGGTGCGATGATAAATCATGCGCGAAGTACACTTGCGCGCTTTAAGCATGGTAGGGATCACGGCGTCAGCGACACCCCTATCCCTCAACACCTGGGACTCAATAGCCAAGGCGTCAAAGCCAGCGAGGGTAAAGCAGGGTGCAAGATGGGTCCCTGAGACAGCAGATCTTCGTGCAGCGGAAACCGCCAAGGAACATCTGCCACCATCCGCACCACGTCGGCGTACCAAGGACGCTGAGGTCAATCCGGGGCTACCAGGATTGTCTGAATCCCCTCCGCTTCTACCCTGCGCAGTAGTCGCGGTAGAAGCTTGATGGGGGGGGGGAGGCGTACAGGAGCCGACACCGACCCCAAGGTGCTACCAACGCGTCTGTGGCGGCCACCAGCGGGTCTCTCGTTCTGCACACGAAGGTCTGCACCTTGTGATTGAACCGGGACACCATGAGGTCCACGTCTGGCAAATCTGGCAGAAAACCTCTGGATGTAGGGACCATTCCCCCTGATCCAGTGTCTGGCGACTGAGAAAGTCCGCCTGCCAATTCTCTACGCCCGGAATGTAAATGGCGGAGATTGCCTGCACGTGGAGTTCTGCCCATCGCTGAATGAGAGCCGCTTCCGCAGCCGCTGCCGAGCTCCTAGTTCCGCCCTGCCGTGGCGTTGTCCAACTGAACCCGAACCGGGAGGCCGCGCAGCCTCACCGTCCAGTGGGAGAGGCAGAGCCTGATCGCCCTCAACTCCAGCACATTGATCGGAAGGCGGGATTCCTGCGCCGACCAACGGCCCTGAGCAGATAGGCGGGTGTCCGTCGTGACTATCGACCAATTCAGGGGGAGAAACGACTTCCCCAACGTTCGAGCCGGAGCCCGAAGCCACCAGGCCAACGATCCTCTGGTCTGATGATCCAATCTGATCAGCTGGTCCAGGGACAGCGGAGACTTGTCCCATCGTGACAGAATCGCTCGCTGCAGGAGTAGAGTGTGACTCTGGGCGTAAGGTACCGCCTCGAAGGCGAGACCATGAGCCCCAACACACGCATACAGAACCGTAAGGAGGACCACCGGCGTGACAGCAGGGTACGCACCGCTGCTAGCAGAGTCAGTAACTTGACCGGAGATAAGAACACCTTCGTCTGCTCTTTGTCCAGAATCAGACCCAGATATTCCAGGCGACAGGACGGGGTCAATGTCGACGTCTGCAAGTTGATCAGCCAGTCGGAGTCTTTCAACGAGGCCATGGTGATAGCCACGTTCTCCTCCAGAGCCGAGGCAGACTCTGCTCGCAGGATTAAGTCGTCGAGGTAGGCTACCACCGCGATGCCTCTCTGCCTCAATAACGCCAGCACCGGAGCCACCAGCTTGGTGAACACCTGAGGAGCCGAGGCCAGACCGAAGGGAAGTGCCACGAATTGGTATTGTAGATCTCCCACCGCAAAGGGCTGGTGTCGGAGACAAATGGGAACGTGGAGGTCCAGATACACCATGAAGTCCCCTTGGTGTAAGGCGGCCACGACCGAACGGACGGACGGATTCCAATCTGAATTTTCGCGCCTTCACAAAGTGGTTTAGCGCTTTTAGGTCCAGAACTGGCCTGACCCCCCCCCCTTTTTGGGCAACACAAATAGATTTGAATAGAAGCCTCGGAACCTTTCCAACGGAGGTACCGGCACAATCAACCCTTGTTCGGAGAGCGCCTGGACAGCCCCTAGGAGAGCCTCTCAACGCCCCTGAGGGAGTCTCAAGTTCGATTGGAAGAACCTGTCTGGGAGTAGAGTGCTGAACTCTATCCTGTACCCGGAGGACAACACTTCCTGCACCCACCGGTCGGGAATGCTGGCAGTCCACCTGTCTGCGAACCCCAGAAGTCGGCCCCCCACCCGGGAATCGGGTGGGGGCAACCCATCATGCGGAGGAGGACTTATCCTCTGCCTTTTCGCTCTTGCGATGCCAGGGTCTGAGGCAGACTTGCTGGGCCTCAAACGCATGCCCGCTGCGCCGGGCGCACGAAAAAAACCTCTTCTGACCCGAAGGAGCAGGGCCCTGCTTACGGCAGAACTCGCGCCGCCTGGGCTCCGGGAGAAAAGTACTCTTCCCCCCAGTGAAATCCTTAATGATTTCATCCAACTGTGCCCCAAAGAGGTGACTGCCCAGAAAGGGGAGATCCGTGAGGCCCTTCTTAGACGCAAGGTCACCCGACCAAGAGCGTAAGCAAAGCACCCATCTGATAATGACTGCGAAAACAGACATTTTAGACAACATGGGAAGCAGGTCCAGAGCTGTGTCACACAGGTACCGAAGACCCTCTATCAGATGGTCTGCTCGTTGCGACGCCTCAAGCGGCCTCCCGCAGCTCAACTCGTTTTGCAACTAAGTCGCACCCTGCTTGGTCCAGTCACCCTGGTCTTCATCGCCGTCCGAGAGCCCCTGCTCACCCTCTGAGAGCTCCACAGGGGTCCCTGTGACCACCGAGGCCACTTCCGGCTCAGACTCTTCCCCCGATGAAGGTGGAGGGGGTGGACGTTTTTTAGGGGCCCCCCTATTCTTGCTGTTTGTTGCCTCTCAAAGCGCTGCGTCCCAGTAGGAGTGCTAGTGACCGCCAGTCAGAGAGCCTGCGCCGCCTGTGCCATCCACACTGTCCCAGGGTGAAAGCGCCGGCTAAAAACGCAGGGCACGACTAAGGTAAAATGGCCGCCGTTCGACACTAGAGGCCAAAACACCAACAAAATGGCCACGGCTGCGGCAAAATGGCGGCGGAGCGCCGCATGGCAGCTTCTAAGGTGCTGGGTGCGGTGAGGGGGGGAGGGGGTGTAGGAGGGGGGCGAAGACACCCAGAGGAGACCTGAGCCTAGAAAAAAAAACCCCACCGGCCGGCCCATACCGCTAACAATCGCCCAGCCCCCCCCCCCCTCCGCACCCCTAGGGAGGAGAGAGGGGGTCACTCACCAGTCCGATGGGCGTGGCGGGTAGCCACCCGGTTGCAGACATTCCTCCCACTGCCGGAGAGGGATGCTGCAGGCCACAGGCCCTGGACGGGAACAAGGTCCGGTCACTGGGCGCAAGTGGGGATCACCCACAAGCCACCCGCACGGACTGAGCATCGGTCGGCCATGCTGGGGAAAGTTCAGGATTCTGGATATCCTCTATGCCCCAGCCGGCTTCTTGATAGCAGTCTTCATCAGATAGCTTGAGAAAAACAAAAAGCGGTAGCAAAAAAAGGGAAACCGCAGATCCCATAAGGGAACCAGGTCTAACTCCTTGCACTAGGCATAATAAAACTGATATGCTATGCAGAGCAGGGGGGTTATATGTTAGAGTCAGGACGGCCCCCTGGGAGGGGTCAGCTTGCTTTCTTTCTATTTGCCTAGTCTACTGCTGGTAAGATATGCATATATCCCACGTGTCAATGAAGGGCTGCGTCTGTAAGTCAACGTAAGAGAAATGAAATTTACACCATGATTAGCCACACCTAAAAATGTTTTTTCTTTTTAAACAGACATCTAGACATCCAAACTCCTGGAAATAAAAAGGTAAAGACAATAATAATAGAAAAGTGCATGCAAACATTAAAAGGATTACAAGTTATAAATAAAACTGCATTACGTCCCAGAAACTACCAAATTTAACAGTACATTAATATTTTAGGAGATGGCACAGTGGTTTTAACTATACTATAAATGTAAAACATACCTGCATTACTGATGAAAACGCCTTCTTTTCCCCTACAGTTTCCAAAGCTTTGTAGGTGGCACAGAGCAGAAGTAGTTTCACTTCATCTTTAGAAGATGAGCTAAATTTGTTAAAAATCCACTTAAAGATCTTCTCTGCCTCATAGCTCAGACCAGCACAGAGCAAACCAAGGCACTGTGCCCCCTCCTGCCGCAGTTCTTGAAGCAGTTTACTACTGGAAGACCAAAAGACAGCATATTGTTTGAGTGCAGGAAGAGACCCACAGTGGGAGCAAGCTGTACTAATCTAGATGCATTGTGCAGTGTTCGAACAAGGAAGGCAGATAAACTAAATATTTACCATAACAATTAAAACCCCATTTAAAGTTAATCCAGACTCCTACCACAACAGAATACTCTGGGTGAACTGTTACAAAAGACCAATTTCAGAAAATTAAACTAAGCTAGGACCAGCACGCTACCACATCTCACTACTGGTCTGTAAAATCTATCATAGTAATGGACAATGAGGCACAATAGGTGGACTAGAGCTCAAAAGTTATGCAATATATAACCGAACACCCAAGATTTTGGGGCTCATGTGGCACTAAAATACATCACATACTTCCACCTGCATATGCTCATTACCTGTTTGCTATATATAAATAGAAATACACTTTGGAATTAAGTGGCTCATTTTTTATATTTCTATGGGTTTTAAATACAAACATACCTTTCATTTAACACATCATTTATAGCAGTCAGGATATTGTCAAGATGTTTAACCAGCACCTAGATGAAAAACAAAGTGCATCTTATTACATGGGATTTTAAAACCAGACAAAAAAATGCAGAAAAAAGCTTACATATGGTAAAAGGACAGTGTAGGACTGAAACTACATATATAAAATTGCAAAACTTGCTCTTTTCTCATTAGTCGATTGAGGGGATTTTCCTGACTAACTGGTATATTCCCTAATAGTAGAAGTGTTAGACACCCAGGAAATATAGTGGCTCTTCCACTTTAGCTATATACACCAGCACAATATACTGGCTCTTGAGTGTCTAGCAAACAGAAGGAGAAACTAATCAAGGAACCAGGACCACCAGTAAAAGTAAAATGTACATATACAAAAAACAAACAAATTGACAATAGCGTGATCTTGTGATAGCTTACCAATAATATATGATCTTTGCTGACAAAAAACACTAGCACAATTAACAAATTGAACTTTCATGAAAAATGTAATTAAAATCAAACTCCGGCACTGTAGCCATTTTCCTTTTAAATGAATTTCAAACATTTATATTCTCTTCCCCAAACCTGTCATGCACTCTCTCAAGCGATCCTATGACATGGGAGAATTAGAGCTGGCAGCACAGCTGGTTGCTTATAATAGAGCCCCCCCCCCCATGAAACCCACTAAGCATATGCAGGGGTTCAGAAGGGAGACCCCACTAATTTACAGCTTGCACCACCACCACCAGTCACTGGGAGTCCCATGGGGAGGTGCCAATCTTTTGAGCGGTTAATTTAGTATTTATTTACCATCACAAACAAGTATCAGGACTAGATCATGCCTACAGTGCTGTGAAAAAATATTTGCCCCCTTCCTGATTTTTTTTAAATCTTTTTTTGCAGATTTGTCACACTAAAAGTGATACTAAAGGCTCTATTTTTTTTTTTTTTAAAACATACATGTCATACATATCTTCCTCTGTGCAGCGGTTTTGCACAGAGTGGCCCCGAACCTCCTCTTCTGGGGTCCCCCAGCGGGGCTCCTCCTATTCTCGAGCGACCCATCAGGGAAGCGCTTTCCCTGGGGTCACTCGAGAACGGTTTTAATTCAGCCATATTGGAGGGTTTGAGCATGAACGGCCAGTTTAAAGGTCATGTCACAACAACTGAATCAGATTTAAGTTTGGACTTTGTGTAGGCCATTTCAAAACCTTAATTTTGAGGTTTGCTGAGCCAGAGATGGACTTTCTGGTGTGTTTCGGATTATTGTCCTGCTGCATAACCCAAATGCACTTGAGGTCACTAACTGATGGCCAGACTGCCTTGCTCCTTCAGGATTTTCTGAAAAAGCACAGAATTCATGGTTTTGTTAATTATGGTAAGTCATCCAGGTCCTGAAGCTGCAAAGCAGCCCTAGACCATCACACTATCACCACCACCATGTTTGACTGTTGGCATGATGTTGTTCTTTTTATGAAATGAATATGTTTTACGCCAGATGTAACAGGATGCACACCTTCCAAAAAGTTCAACTTTTGTCTCACCAATCCACAGAATGTTTGCCCAAAAGTCTTGGGGATAATCAAGATGTTTTAGGCAAATGTGAGATGAGCCTTTGTGTTTTTTGATCAGTAATGACTTTCGCCTTGGAACTCTCTCATGGATGCCATTTTTGCCAAGTATCTTTCTTATTGTTAAGTAATGACCACTGACCTTAACTGAGACAAGTGAGGCCTGCAGGTCTTTAGATGTTGTTCTTGGTAATAATTAGTAATTTTGGTAGGCCGGCCACTCCTGGGAAAGTTCACCACTGTTCCAAGTTTTCTCCATTTGTGAATAACGGGATTTTTGACTTACCGTAAAATCCCTTTCTTTGAGTTTGTCGACAGGCACAGCGACTCTTAGGACTAAAGTGGGTTATACTGCCCTCTTCAGGAGTTTACTAGGCAGTACAGGTAGTTCTAACAGCAAAAAGAACTAACAGACACAGCCCTTCCCAGGGGGCAGTCCCCACTGGCAGATAATCCCACACCCAGCTCTGCTAACTCAGTTCGTAACAAGCAGTGCAACATCCAGAGGGGTGGGTGCTGTGCCTGTCGACAAACTCAGAGAAAGGGATTTTACGGTAAGTCAAAAAATCCTGTTTTTCCGACAGGCACAGTGACTCTTAGGACTAAGTGGGACGTCCAAAAGCAGTGCCAAAAATGAGGGGTGGGTAACAGAACAACAGAACTACACCCAACCGAACGCTCAGTGAGGAACCACGTGTGTCTCACACGGCCGCCTGCAAAACTTTGCGGCCAAATGCAGCATCTGAGGATGCTAAAACATCAACTTTGTAAAACTTTGAGAAGGTGTGCACAGAGGACCAAGTAGCCGCTTTGCACACTTGAGACACAGACGCCTGATGTTGAAAAGCCCAGGAAGTGCTAATCGCCCTGGTAGAGTGAGCCGTGACCGGGAAAGGAGGTTCCAGACCCCGAACAGCATAGGCTCGGGTCACAGTCTGTCTAATCCAATGTGAAATAGTGGCCGACGAGGCCGCCAGACCCTTGCATGGGCCATCCACCACTACAAAAAGCGCATCAGACCTCTGAAAAGAGGCCATGGTCGCCAGATACACCCGCAGGGCCCGAACATCCAGGGAGTGGATCATCAAGGTAACCTCCCTAGGATGAGAGGGACGCGGGCAGAGCGAAGGTCAAATGTCCTCATTGATATGAAAAGATGACACCACCTTCGGCAGAAAAGAAGTTGATGGTCGCAGAACTGCCTTATCCTTGTGTAGGACCAGATATGGAGACCTACACGATAGAGCCGCCAACTCAGACACCCGCTGAGAGGATGTGATGGCTACCAGGAAAGCCACCTTTTGCAAAAGCAATTGTAGCGATATCTCCCCGATAGTCTCAAAGGGCGGCTTCTGAAGGACCGAGAGGACCAAATTTAGGTCCCATGGCACCAGAGACGACCGTACGGGGGGGGGGGGGGGGCGACATGTCGAACCCCCTGTATGAAAGTACGGATCAAAGAATGCGTCGCCAAAGGTCGCTGAAAAAAGATAGTCAGGGCAGAAACCTGACCCTTGATTGTACTCAACGACAGCTTCTGGTCGAGACCCTTCTGCAGAAAAGCCAGAACCCGAGATACCGAAAAAAGATCAGGGATTCCACCCCCCATTCTCCCACCAGGCAATATAAGCCCTCCAGTTGCGATGATAAATCTTCCTGGAAGTGGCCTTACGTGCCTTAAGCATGGTGGGGATCACTGAGTCTGAGACACCCAGATCCCTCAACACCTGGGATTCAATAGCCAGGCCGTTAAAGCCAGCGAGGGTAAGCAGGATACAAGATGGGCCCCTGAGACTGTAGGTCCTCGTGAAGCGGGAGTCGCCAGGGGACGTCCACCACCATTTGAACTACGTCGGCGTACCAAGGATGCCTTGGCCAATCTGGAGCTATGAGAATGGTCGGTATACCCTCCATTTCAATTCTGTGCAGAAGGCGTGGAAGCAACTTGAGAGGGGGAAAGGCGTAGAGGAGCCGGTACCAAGCCCACGGAGCTACTAGGGCATCCGCTGCGTCCACTAGGGGATCCCTTGTCCTGCTCACGAAGGCCTGCACCTTCCGATTGAGACGAGACGCTAGAAGGTCCATGTCTGGAATACCCCACCTCAGACAAAATATGATGGAACACGTCCGGGTGCAGGGACCACTCTCCCTGATCCAATCCCTGAAGACTGAGGTAGTCCGCCTGCCAATTCTCTACGCCCGGAATGTGGACGGCGGAGATTGCCGGTACATGGAGCTCTGCCCACCGCAGAATGTGAGCTACCTCTGAGGCCACAGCAAAGCTTCTTGTCCCGTCCTGGTGATTCACGTATGCCACGGCTGTGGCATTGTCCGACTGAACCTAGACAGGGCACCCGTGCAGCCTCCTCGTCCAATGGGAGAGGCAGCACCTGATGGCCCGCAATTCCAGGACATTGATCAGGAGACGAGACTCCTCCGGAGACCACCGTCCCTGGGCCGACAACAGCCCCCAGGACACCTCCCCAGCCGATCAGGCTGACGTCCGTCGTGACCACCGTCCAATGGAGGGGGAGGAATGACTTCCCCCAACCGCAGGGCCGGAGCACGCATCCACCAGAGCAGCGAAGTCCTGGTCCGGTGGTCCACCCTGATCAACCAATCCAGGGATGGAGGGGGACTTGTCACACTTTCACAGAATCTCCCGCTGCAGGACACAGGTGTGGACACTGGGCGTATGGGACCGCCTCGAAGGTGGACACCATGAGGCCCAACCCGCATGCAAAAGCGTAGGGAGGACCACCTCTGGGACAGCAGGTACCGAACCGCCGACTGAAGCGTCTGTCGCTTGGATGGTGGAAGGAAGACCTTCGCCTGAGCCGCATCCAGAATCAGACCCAGATACTCCAAGCGGTGAGACGGAGTCATCACCGACTTCAGGTGATTGATCACCCAGTTGAACTCCTGCAGAGTGTGCAAGGCGATCGTCACATTGTCCCTGAGAGATGGACCCGACTCTGCTCGCAAGAGGTGGTCGTCCAGATACGCCACCGCTGCGATGCCCCTCTTGTCTCAGCAGAGCCAGAACCGGGGCTAACAGCTTGGTGAAGACCCAAGGCGTAGAGGCCAGGCCAAAACGGGAAAGCCACAAACTGATAGTGATGCTCCCCAACCGCAAAGAGCAGGAAGCGCTGGTGCTGAGCACATATGGGAGCATGCAGGTACGCATGTTTGATGTCGAGGGAAGCCAGGAAATCGCTATGGTGCAGAGCCGCCACCACAGAGTGGACAGACTCCATCCTGAACCTTCGTACACGCACAAAGCACTTGAGGGCCCTCAGGTCCAGAATCGGGCGGACCCCATCCTTCTTCAGGACCACAAACAGGTTGGAGTAAAACCCATGGAAACGTTCCGCACGCAGAATGGGGACCACTACCTCTTGACAGAGTAGGTCCTGCACCACCCCAAACAGGGCCTGCAGCCTGCCAGCGGGCAGTTGCAAGTTGGAGAAGAACCTGCCCAAGGACAGGAATGAAATTCTATTCTGTACCTTGACGAGATCACCTCGTGCACCCAGCAGTCCTAAATGCGGGAAGTCCACCAGTCCGCAACCCCCAGGAGACGTCCCCCCACTCAAAGTGCGGGTGGGGGCAGCCCTTCACGCGGAGGACGACTTGTCCTCCGGCTTGTCACGCTTACGCTGCCAGGGACGCTTCTGTCCACTCGCAGGGGCCTTGGCGGGCTTCGAGCCCTTGTCCAAGGAGCAGGAGGGACGAAAAAGCCGCTTGTGGGCCGTAAAGGAGGGACCCGGTTTGCGATGGAACTCCATACTCTTCCTAGTCTTCGGGAGAAAGGTGCTCTTCCATCCCTCGAGATCCTTAATAATCTCATCCAAGGAGGCTCCAAAGAGTCGCCCAGCCTGAAAAGGCAAGTTCGTCAGGGCCTTCTTAGAGGTTTGGTCCACCAAACAACATTTCAGCCAGAGCAAGCGTCTGACCACCACCGAAGACACGGAAAATTTGAAGATCAGGGGGGCTGTATCCAGGGCTGCATCGCAGATACTTAAGCCCCTGGACAAGCTGTTCAGCAAGTTCCACACAAGCAGGGGGAACCTTAGCATCGCTCATTTTGCGGTGTAACAGCTTCGCCCATTCTGTGAGCATCTGACACCAGAGCAGAGAACACCACAGGCCGCATGGCCGACCCAGCCAGAACAAACATGGATCTGACGATGGCCTCAGCCTTCCTGTCAGCCGGGTCCATAAAGCACAGCATGCCCTCCACCGGCACCGTGGTCGTCTTGTTCAGACGAGACACAGGGGGATCAACCACGGGGGGTGATGCCCACTTTTTTAACAGGCTGTCCTCAAAGGGATAGCGCACAGAGAAACGTTTGGGTATGGGAAGGGAGCTCTGAGGCCGTTCCCAGTCTCTGTAGACAAACTTATCCAGGTAAAACACATAGGGGAAAACCCTAGCCATGCGGGCCGGTTTATGTGACCCGAAGGGTCAGGGTTTCACGCACCGCTGTGATCAGGGCGCTGACTAGTGCCTTCTCGTGCGCAGCAGTGGCCGCAGCAGAGTCCTCCTCAATATCTGAAGAATCCGGGGCCGACGTCTCGGGCTTTCCCTGCCAGGGGCGCTTTTGGCCCCCCACAGCAGCCTTGGCAGGCTGAGAGCCCTTGCCCGCTGTGCGGGGCGCAAAACAAAAAGACCTCTTCTGAGTAGAAAAAGAGGGACCCGGTTTACATTGGGGCTCCTTACCCCTTCTGGGCTCCGGTAGGAAAGTGCTCTCCCCCCCCCCCCCCCGTGAAATCTAATGATCTCATCCAGGGAAGCCCCAAACAATGGCCTAACAATGCGTCTGGCTACAAGAAAATGGCGGCCGGGCGCCCGCATAATGGCCACCGAGCGCGCAGACCGCCGAGTACAGGGCAAGGGGAGGGAGGGGTAGGCGGTGGGAGACCAGCTAGGGGCCCTTACCCTGGGAGCCCCCATAGAGGGGGACGGTGCGACAGCAGGGTCCTGGAGGGATGGGGGGACGGGGCGCCAGCGAAGAAAGGGGGGGGGGGGACCACCCATTGCGCTCGCCCCGGAGGGGGGGGGGGCGTACTTACCCCATCTAGACGGGCGGTGCGGGGATCCCACCCTAGACAGCGTTCGCACTCACGGCTAGGCTGGAGGGAGCCATCGGCCCAGGGCGCACTGCGTGCGGCGGCGGGGCGTTTAACCTGCAGGGCCACGCCGTCCGGTTCGGGCCCTGTCGCGGTCAACCCAGCGCGAAGCATCTGATCTAACGCGTGATGGCTGCCTGGGGAGAGTACCTGGGTCCGAGACACAGCCTGTCGCCCAGCTCGGCTGCTTGATTGCAGTCTTCATCTGTGAGGCTGTCTGACAGCCGAAGTGGACCAGAGAGGTACCACAGATCCCAACAGGGAGCCTAGGTCCAACTCCTTGCACTAGGCAGAGAAAACTGAGCTAGCAGGAGCTGGGTGTGGGGTTATCTGCCAGTGGGAGGGGCTGTGTCTGTTGCTGTTCTTTTGATGTTAGAACTGCCTATTCTGCCTAGTAACTCCTGATAAGAGGCAGCATAACCCACTTAGTCCTAGAATCTCTGTGCCTGTCGACGACAAAAGAGAAAAAGGCATCCAAACTCCTAGCATACTAACAAAAAACTGAGGCTTGGTAGGTAGAGCAGGCATTATACCGGTTAAAATTTTTCTGTTTGCCAGTTTCCAAACCTACTGTATTCAGCAGCAACTGTGACCCGTTATAAATTCTTGTTTCTCTCAAACAAGGGAAAAAAAAAAATTAATACAATCCCATACTCACAGTTGATCCAGAGGAAGGCGAAAAACCCCAGCAAAGCATGATCCAATTTGCTACAGCAGGGGAAAAAAAATTCCTTCCTGATCTCCCAAGAGGTAATCGGATATTCCCTAGATCAACATTATCCTATAAAATGTTAGTACCCAGTTATATTATGTACATTAAGGAAAGAATCCAGGCCTTTTTTAAAGCAATCTGAGCTGGCCAGAACCACCTCTGGAGGGAGTCTATTCCACATTTTCACAGCTCTTACTGTGAAGAAACCTTTCCGTAATTGGAGATGAAATCTCTTTTCCTCTAGACGTAGAGTGCCCCCTTGTCCTCTGATGACCTTAAAGTTATTAAGTCAACACCAAGTTCACTATATGGACCTCTTATGTATTTGTACATGTTGATCACATCTCCCCTTCTTAAGGCTTCATGCACAGAGGATGTTAAAAAAAGGTCCTAAAACGTCAGTAGCTTATCAGTGATTTTTTTCAGCTATTTTTAGCGTTTTTTGCGCCGGCGTTAATGAGCGTTTTTTTAGCACTGGCATCAATGGGTTTTTTTTTTTCTTCTTTTCATGGACACAAAACGTCTAAAAAAGTTGGTGAGTGGCGTTAGTAAGCGTTTTTGGGCATCAGATCGTTTTTACAGCTGAAGAACGTCTCTCAGAACCCTCTGGTCTTGGGTTTTTTTTACAGCTCAAAAACGTCACTGCTAAAAACAGTTGATAACAGCCCATGTCTGCATGAACACATAGGATAACATGATGGAGGGTTTATTGACTGTGGGAAAAAAGGGATTTTATTAAAACTTACCGTAAAATCCTTTTCTCCGAGTTCACTGACAGACGCAGCTCATCATGGCGTGTGGGTTTATGCTTGTCCCACTAGGAGTTAACTAGGCAGGGAAAAGAAACAGCTGGCCCCTCCCATGGGGGGCCGTGCTCTCTTCCTACATAAACCCCCTCATAGCATAGCTCTTCAGTTCGTACACAAGCCGTACTAGAACAGAGCACAGAGGGGCGGGTGCTGCGTCTGTCAGTGAACTCGGAGAAAAGGATTTTACGGTAAGTTTTAATAAAATCCCTTTTTCTCCTACCGTTCACTGACAGACGCAGCTCATCATGACGTGTGGGGACGTCCCCAAGCTGTGTCAAAAAGAGGGGTGGGTTAACGCTAACAACAGTACCCAACTGAACCTCTAAGGAGGCGTCAGACGCGCCTACACTGCCGCCTGCAAAACTTTGCGGCCAAAAGCAGCATCCGAAGATGCAAACACATCAACTTTATAAAACTTAGTGAGAGTGTGAACCGAGGCCCAAGTGGCCGCCTTGCACACCTGTGACACCAAGGCCTGGTGTCTGAAAGCCCAGGAAGTGCTAACAGCCCGGGTAGAATGAGCCGTGACCTGAAAAGGGGGAACCTTGCCCTGAACAGAATACGCATGGGTCACGGTTTTTCTAATCCAACGAGAAATCGTAGCCGACGAGGCCGCCAAACCTTTGCGCGTGCCCTCTGGTAGTACAAACAAGGCATCAGCTTTTCGAAAAGAAGCTGTAGCAGCCAAGTACACCCGTAATGCCCTCACCACGTCCAAAGCATGCAACTCAAACTCCTTTGGGTGCGATGGGCGAGGGCACAATGAAGGAAGGACAACATCTTCATTAATGTGAAAGGAAGAAACCACCTTCGGAAGGAAGGAAGGAGAGGGTCGCAAGACCGCCTTATCCTTATGCATGACTAAGTAGGGAGACTTGCACGATAGTGCTGCTAACTCCGACACCCACCTGGCGGAAGTGATGGCAACTAAAAAGGCCATCTTCTGCGACAGCAGTTGTAAGGAAATCTCCCCGATATTCTCATAAGGTGGTTTCTGAAGAACAGAAAGCACCAAATTCAGATATCACGGAGCCATCGGAGACCTCACCCGAGGCGCCACGTGTCGCACACCTTGTACAAAAGGTACGAATCAATGAGTGCAAAGCTAAGGGTCTCTGGAAGAGAATCGCCAGGGCCGATACCTGGCCCTCGAGAGTACTCAAGGCCAGTTTTTTGTTCAGGCCCTGTTGCAAAAAAGTCAGGACCCTAGACACGACATAAGAGCAAGGGTTATGACCCTCCGCCTCGCACAAAGCTATGTAAGCCTTCCAGGTGCGGTGATAAATATTGTGAGAAGTACACTTGCGAGCTTTTAACAAAGTAGGGATTACGGAGTCGGCGACTCCCCTGTCCCTTAGCACCTGAGACTCAATAGCCAAGCCGTCAAAGCCAGCGAGGGTAAAGCAGGGTGCAAGATGGGTCCCTGAGACAGAAGATCGTCTCGCAGCGGGAGACCACTGCCAACGGATCTTTCGTTCTGGACACAAAGGTTCTCACCTTGTGATTGAACCGGGACGCCATGAGATCCACGTCTGGCTTCCCCCCATCTGCGGCAAATTTGATTGAACACCTCCGGGTGGAGGGACCACTCTCCCTGATCCAGCGTCTGGCGACTGAGAAAGTCCGCCTGCCAGTTCTCCACAAGTGGAATGTAAATGGCTGAGATCGCCGGAACGTGAAGTTCCGCCCAACGCAGTATAAGAGCTGCCTCCGCTGCAGCTGCTGGACTCCTTGTGCCGCCCTGATGGTTCACATACGCCACTGCTGTGGCATTGTCCGATTGAATTTGAATAGGACGACCCTGCAATCTCACTGTCCAGTGAAAAAGGCATAATCTGATTGCTCTCAGCTCCAGAACGTTGATAGGGAGGCGAGCTTCCTGTGCCGACCAACGGCCCTGGGCAGATAGCTGCCCCAGGATCCCTCCCCAGCCCGAAAGACTGGCATCCGTGGTGATGATCACCTACTGGAGGGGTAGGAACATCTTCCCCTGAGTTAGGGCCGAGTCCCGAAGCCACCAGGTCAGAGACGCCCTGGTCTGGGAGCTCAGACGGATCAGAAGGTCCAACGACCGAGGGGACCTGTCCCACCGAGCCAGAATCGCTCGCTGAAGGAGACGAGTGTGACTCTGGGCGAATGGTATCGCCTCGAATGACGAGGCCATGAGCCCCAGCACCCGCATACAGAAACGTAATGAAGACTGCCGGTGCAACAAAAGAGTGCGCACTGCCAGCTGCAGACACAGCAACTTGGCCGGAGGGGGGAACACCCTCGCCTGCTCTGTGTCTAGAATTAGACCCAGATACTCCAGGCGACGGGATGGAGACACTGACGACTTCTGCAGGTTCAGTAACCAGCCGAAGTCCAGCAGTGAAGTCATTGTGATTCCCACATTCTCCTCGAGCGCCGAGGCGCACTTCGCTCACAGGAGCAGATCGTCCAGGTATGCCACTACCGCAATGCCTCTCTGTCGCAGCAACGCCAAAACCGGGGCTAGCAGTTTTGTGAAAACTCGAGGTGCTGAGGCCAGGCCAAAGGGGAGTGCCACAAATTGAAAGTGGAGGTCTCCCACCGCAAAGCGCAGGAAGCGCTGATGTCGTGGATGAATGGGTACATGGAGGTACGTATCCCTGATGTCCAGGGATGCCAAAAATTCCCCCTGATGAAGGGCGGCCACAACTGAGCGAATAGATTCCATCCGGAATTTCCGCGCCCTGACATACCGGTTCAGGGCCTTCTGGTCCAGTACGGGCCCCCCCCCCCCCCCCCCCCCGTTTTTGGGAACCACGAAAAGATTTGAGTAGAACCCTCGAAACCTCTCTTCTGGGGGCATTGGCACGATCACCCCCTGGTCTGTGAGCGCTTGTACAGCCCCAAAAAGGGCCTTCCGGCGTTCCTGCGGGAGCCCTAAATTTGATGGGAAGAACCTGTCTGGGGGCAGAGTGATGAACTCTATCCTGTACCCGGTGGACACCACTTCCCGGACCCAGCGGTCGGAAATGTAAGCCAGCCACCGGTCTGCGAACCCCAGAAGATGTCCCCCCACCCGAGGCCCGGCAACCCATCAGGCTGAGGAGGACTTGTCTTCCGCCTTTTCGGTTTTGCGGTGCCACTGCCGTCTTCCGGCCCCTGCAGCGACCTTACCGGGGCGGGTCCCTTTACCTGTTGCGCCCGGGGCACGAAAAAACTTCTTCTGACCTGAAGGAGGGGGCCCCTGTCTACGGCGAAACTCACGCCTGCGGGGCTCCGGAAGGAAGGTATTCTTACCTCCCATGAAGTCCTTAATAATCTCATCCAAACATGGACCAAATAGACGTCCACATTGAAAAGGGAGGTCAGCAAGACCTTTTTTTTTGGAAGCGTGGTCACCGGACCAAGAACGCAACCAAAGTATCCGTCTGAGTATGACAGCAAAAATAGTTATTCTGGATAACATCGGCAGTAAATCAACGGCCGCATCACAAAGGTACTTGAACCCTTGGAGTAAAAACTCAGCCTGCTGCGGCGCATCCATCAGGCGACCTTCTTCCAGGTCCTTCAGGAGCTCTTCCATACACTCAGATAAATGTTGTGCCGCCATGGCGGACGCCAAGGTCGGTCGCACAGCGAAACCTGCCACCAGGAACAGCGACTTTAAAAGAACGAGTCCCTGCCAGAGGAATGGTCGTCGCTTTACTAAGGCGTGCTATTGGTGGGTCCACCACAGGCGATTCCCATTTTTTTCTCAAAGGGATAGCGAGCAGCGAACCATTTTGACAGCGAAGAAGAGTGCTGTGGATGCTGCCATTCACGATAAAGAAAATGATCAAAAAAGTAATTGTAGGGATAAGCCTTAGGGGCCCTAGAGCAGTGGTTCTCAACCCTGTCCTCAAGAACCCCCAACAGGCCATGTTTTCAGGTTTTCCTTTATCTTGCACAGGTGCTTTCAATCAGAATCAATGGCTTGGTATTTAGAATGGCTATTTTAGCTAAGAGAGATTCCCAAAACTTGGCCTGTTGGGGGTACTTGAGGACAGGGTTGAGAACCACTGCCCTAGAGGACCCACACACATACGCAGCAGACCGCGATTCGCCATCCTGATCCAGTTGCAGCTTAGCGCGAATGCCAGCGATAATGGTAGCAACCAACGCAGCCGCCGCCCCCTGATCCCCCTCGTCGTCCGATGGGCCCAGTTCCCCATCGGATAGGTCCGCTGGGATCCCTGAGACCACTGAGGCCACTTTCGGCTCAGAATCCTCCCCTGATGAGTAATGAGGAGGGGGGTGCTTCTTGGGGACCTGTTGGGCGACCTCCACCCGGGGGAGAAATTCGCTAAAGACCGCCCGCAGCTGGTCCAAAAATGCCCCTTGTGCAGATTGCGCTTCCTCAGCAGGTTCAGCAGTGTAATCTGCCATTGCTTTCCCCCAGAACAAACTCCTAGTGACACACAGGGAGACTAAGGAGAATGAGGCACTGTCCCACGCCGACACCCCACAGTGCACCAGGGAACCCAGGAGGACTGCACCCACCGCCACCAAAAAGGGGGGGGGCAGAAACTCTCACTCACCACTCCGACGAGCGCCGTGGGTAGCCACCCAGTCGCAGACCTTCCGCCCCCTCTTGGGCGGTATGCTGCAGGCCAGAAAAATCGCCCTTCCCGAATCGCATCCGGGAGTGGGCGCAAGGGGGGGGGGGGTCACCCCAGGCCGCCCGCACGGAACGGGCATGATGCGGCGGGTCCCCGTACGTCGGGACTGGCTCACATCAGTTGGCCAGGTCGGGGAAGGTACAGAGCCCATGGACTCTCTATGCCACGACCGGCTTCTTGATAGCAGATTAAATGCTTGATAGAAGACAAATAAAAGTAAAAGAAAATTAAATAAAAAAGAATGGTCACAAACAGGACCGCAATTCCCCTGAAGGGAAGCCAGGTCAACTCCTTGCAAACTAGGCATTGAAACTGAAGAGCTATGCTATGAGGGGGTTTATGTAGGAAGAGAGGAAGGCCCCCATGGGAGGGGCCAGCTGTTTCTTTTCCCTGCCTAGTTAACTCCTAGTGGGACAAGCATAAACCCACATGTCATGATGAGCTGCGTCTGTCAGTGAACGATAGGAGAAAACGTCTGCAGCTGAAAACAGCAGCTGTAAAAACGTCCAAAAATGTCCTGTGTGCATGAGCCCTAAAAGGGAACAAATTCAGTTCCTCTAATATATCCTCATAGCTAAGCTTCTCCACGCCTCTTATCAGTTTGGTCGCCCTTCTCTGCACTTTTAGTTCCCAGTTATACTTTTTGAGAACTGGTGCCCAAAACTTAACTGCATATTCCAGATGAGGTTTTAGTAATGATTTGTACAGGGGCAAAATGATATCCCTCTCTCTGGAGTCCATATCTCTCAATACAAGAAAGGACTGTGCGCACCAACCTCAGCTTGGCATTGCATGCCATTATTAAGTTTATGATCTACCAAAACCCCCAGATCCTTCTCCATTATGGATGCCCCCAGTTGTACTCCCCCTAGTATGTATGATGCATGCATATTCTTAGCCCCCCAAGTGCATAACTTTACATTTATCCACATTAAACATCTGTCACATCGTTGCCCAATTAAAAACAGTGCATTGAGGTCAGCTTGTAAGTTGGAGACATCCTGCAAGGATGTTATTCCACTGCATAGCTTGGTGTCATCTGCAAACACTGAAATAATCCCAGATCCAATATCGTTTATAAAGATATTAAAAAAGTAAGGGTCCCAACACTGAACCTTCGACCATTCAGAGTAAGAATCATTAACCATTACTCTATGAATTCGGTTTTTTTTAGCCAGTTTTATATTAATTTACAAACTGATCTTTCCAAGCCTGTAGACTTTACCTTACACATTAGCCGTGTGTGGGAAACGGTGTCAAATGCTTTTGCAAAATCCAAGTATACCACGTCCACAGCCACCCCTCTGTCCAAGGTTTTACTTACCTCCTCATAAAAAGAAATGGTTTGTTTGACAACTTCTGTCTTTCATGAATCCATGCTGTCTGTTGCTTAAAATATTTTTTCCAGCAAGAACTCATTTATGTGGTCTTTTATCAAACTCTCCAGAAAGGCTTTGATTGTTTTTAAATATGGGCACCACATTGGCCCTACGCCAATCCAGTGGTACCATTTCAGTCATTAAGGAGTCCCTAAAAATTAGAAACAATGGCATTGAAATGACAGCCCAATTCTTTTAGGATCCGTGGGTGTATGCCATCTGGTCCAGGTGCTTTATCCACCTTTATTCTGTCTAAAAACTTCTGGACCATATCACTTTTGAGCCATTATAGATCATTTAGGGCTGAATCAATGCCATCCCCGTTATGGACTTGAGCTCCCCCATGCTCCTTTGCATACACAGAGCCGAAGAAAATATTTAATCAATTTGCCTTCTCTGTCTCCAGTCACCCAATCTAGATTATTTTGTGAAAGCCTACATGCTCAGACCTGACCTTTTTACTATTAATATACTTCAAGAATTTTTTGGGGTTTGTCCTACTCTCTTCTTCTCTTTTGTTTTTCTTCAATCTCTTTTTATTGATTTTCAAATTCACATAACAAAATAAATTGCCACACTACATCACAAACATACAAAAAAAAAAAAAAAATTGAATTCTGCGTCCCTGATTTTTTTACATATTCTGTTCTATTCTTTGTAACATTTAAACAATGATAGTGTTCCTTTATTTTTATATTTTCTAAAAGCTCTTTTCCTATTATTTATAGCTTTTTTAACTTTGGCCGTTAGTCACATAAGTGTAAAAGGCTAAAAATAAACGAAGTGTTTTTATCTTTGCCATATGTGTTTGTTGCTTACAGCGAACATTAAAATAAATCATATTATGGTCACTGCTACCAAGAAGTACTTTTATATGAATATTGGTAATAAGCTCTGCATCGTTTGAGATTACCAGGTCCAGCAGTGCATCATTCCTAGTCAGGGACTCAAACTGGACCATAAAAATTGTCTTGTAATAGGTTTAGAAATGTTAAAAGCCCCCATTATTATCACTGTCCCAGCCCTTTCAATCTGTGCAAGGATCTGAGTCTTCACTTCCTCATTAACACTGGGGGGGGTTCATAAACTCATAGGATAACCTTTGTAGTACGCAAACTCAAAGCTTCAGACTCATCACACTCTCCATCAACTAGGTCCTCTTTCACACTCGCTTTGAGATCACTTCTCACATACAAACACCACCATCCCTCCGTTTTATCCTGTTTTTTTATAAAGAAAGCATAGCCAGGAATATTAATAGCCCAGTCATGTGAAGAATTAAGCCAAGATTCAGCAATACCAATTAAATCATAGTTCTCCACGTGCACCAGAGGTTCCGACTACTATTTTGATTGGCAGACTTCTGGCATTGGTAAACAAACACTTTAACGCATTGTCACATTTTGCACACGTATGTTGCATATTTTTATTTTGGTACGAATAGTACCATTTCCAATGGTTGTTTGTAACATGGGGACCTTCATATCACATGCCATAGCCCTCTCCCATTCTTTCCCCCATTCCACCCACCAATAGGGGCTAACCCGTGTCTGCCCCATTATAATCTAATTCACCCACCCCACTAAATCCTAGTTTAAATACTCTAACCTGCTTAGTTCATGTTATGCAAAGGGAAGACAGGAGGATTACAACCAGATAGATTCAGTTTCTTATGCTAGTTGTAAGTAAAAATACATTTTTAAAACGCATACACAACAGCATAGTGCTTATAATATGTACCTGGAGTTCAGTTTTGAAACAGCAATGACAGAGAATAGAAACTTCTATGACATATATTTAACACTTAATATATAAAGGATAAATTTTAAAAAAATAAAAAATACAAACCATTTTGTTTTCTGGCTGCTGAATAAATTCTTTCAGCTGCTTAACGGTAGCCAGTCTTCGGTCTCTGTCGTCTTCCCGAGTGATCCTCCGAAGAAGATTCGACAGCCGAGACTCTTCAGAATAGGACAGCGATCGTTCTGTGAAATTTTTTAAGACAGATTCACATTTATACTTTGATTCTAGAAATTCATTTTTGTTATAAGTTTAATAAACAACTCAACATTCGCCCAGTACTTTTTAGGAGCAAGATGAAAAAGACAGCAAATTAGGACTGACAAATACATCTGCATAACCAGGCTGCTTAATAATAAACCTAGGAGAACAAATTTACAGAACTATCACTGCATGCTTGGTTTATAAAGATGTAGTCTCCAGGGCTATCTCCCTGATCCTGGCTCCACTACCAAGTGACTCACTGACCTGAAACAAGCATGCGTCCGGGTAAACTCTAAAGCAGGGATCTCCAAACTACAACCCTCCAACTGTTGCAGAACTACACGTCCCATGAGGCATTGTAAAACTCTGACATTCACAGACATGACTAGGCAGGATAGGAATAGTAGTTCCTTAACAACTGAAGGGCCATAGTTTACTGTCCTTCACAATTATTCAAGATCAATGACTATGTAGAAAAGCCAGAACATGAGTGACAGAAATGACAGCTTCCTTCCTTTATGGAACACAGCAATAGGTCTGCTTTAGTGTCCTCACACCAGGAGTACATACCTACCTTTCCTTGGTTTTCACACCATTCCCATTCAACCTCATTGAGCAAAGTAAAAGTATGGAAAACCATGTTATCCACTCTTCTTCCTTTTGTGCAACAGCAATGATGCTTGATGATCGGCCCAGTGCTGTCACATGGGTGCACCAAACTACAGAGACCTGAAGCTTATACAAAAGGAGTTGATTTACTAAAACTGGAGCGTGCAAAATCTGGTGCTTCTCTGCATAGACACCAATCAGCTTCCAGTTTTTTTTGTCAAAGCTTAATTGAACAAGCTGAAGTTAGAAGCGGATTGGCTACAATACACACTTGCACCAGATTTTGCACTCTCCAGTTTTAGTAAATCAACCCAAATGTTTCATTTCTCACTCTTGCTACATGTAAAGAGTGACAGAACTGAAGATCAGGACCCCAACCCCCGGCCTGCTGATGACCGGGTCGCACAACAGAGGATGAGCGGCGACCGCTATCCGCACAGGGCTATCAGAGATAGTCTCCCACCATCAAATGATTTGGACCAGTGCACAAACAAAGTCCATAAATACATGGATGAGCGAGTTTGGGGTGGAGGAATTTGATTGGACTGCACAGAGTCCCGACCTCAACCCGATAGAACACCTTTGGGCTGAATTAGAGCAGAGACTGCGAGCCAGGCCTTCTTGTCCACATCAGTGCCTGACCGCACAGATGCGCTTCTGGAAGAACGGTCAAACATTCCATAAACACACTCCTAAACCCCGTGGACAGCCTTCCCAGAAGAGTTGAAGCTGTTATAGCTGAAAAGGGTGGGCTCAACTCAATATTGAACCCCAAGACTGGGATGCTATTAAAGTTCATGTGCCCCAATACTTTTGGTAATCTAATGCATGTGCTACAATGACAGCGGTCTGAGGGAATTTCTCTCACTTTAGAGAGATTTCGAGCATGCAACAGAAACAAATGGCAACAGAAAGGAAAAAAATGATTTAATAAATGGACAGTGGTTTAAAGTATAACTAAAGGCAAAACTTTTAGATAGAGTGGAGATGGATTAGAGCCCCTGTCAAGTTTTATTGCTGTCTGTGCCCCCATTAAGGAGAGTCACGCTCTCTATTTGTCCTATTTACCATCATTGAAAGTGAAAGTAAAAAGAAAACCCCAAAATGTTGGGTTGTGCCCAGAAAAGTAATAGATGGGAAATTTTCCAATAGGGACACTAGTTCTGGTGAGCTGGGGGTCCCCAAGAAATTCCTTTAAAGCAGAGTTCCACCCACTAAAACTTCTTTACATTTTTCAAGTCCTCTAATCAATATGTATCTCCTTTGGAGAAAAAAAAAAAAAGTATACTCATCCTAAGTGTCCTGTTGCTATGTGGTCCATGTAATCTTCCACTTCCAGGTCCGCGGCGCTCCGCATCACTTCTTGCCTCGCTTGGGCTCATGTGAGATGTGAGTTATCATTTCCCATGAGTCGAGTCAGTGGGCATCCCTGAGTTGTAAAATCGCATCATTGTGCATGTACGAGATAGGGAGATGCAGGCTGGTTACCCAGCCTGCACCTTATAAAGAAAGATGATGCGAGTGGGCTTCAGATGCCCACAACCAAAATGGGAACGCACAGGCACGCGAAAATCGGCAAAGTACGTACAAAAAACATATTTATACAAATCGCAAAGAAATATAGCAATACTTTAAAGTAAACAGACTGAGGGGATGCAAGGGGGGAAAAAAATAAATAAAAAAAACTTTATGAGGGCGAAACTCCGCTTTAATTTGCAGAGATTTCCATTATGGAACAACAAGTGAAGGGAAATCGCCGCAATGGGACATATGGCGAAAAAAAAAAAATCTGACAGGGGTTATAACCCTGCCTTACAAAATTAAACAAACAAAAAGTTTTGCCCATAGTTCTACTTTAAACTATTCCTATTCCTTTAAAATACATCTAAATACAGTGCGGGACATTTCCTAAAATCAGTGCACCCAGAATCTGCTGCAGGTGTGCATAGTAACTAATCAGCTTCCAATTTCAGCTTGCTCAATTTGACAAGAAGGCTGCTTTCACACAGGGCGGAATCCATCCAAGTGGATCCACCTACTCCGTGAGGGATCTCTCCGCTGATCAGGCAGATGACAGGTCCATGTCCACTTCACTACACAGAGCGGACATGGACACAGCCCGCTGTTTTCTATGGGCAGTCGGATTGAAATGGACTGCATGTCCATTTCCATCCGATTGTCATCTGATCCGATCCGCCGGACGGATGGCAAATTTATTCCCCTCAGTCTGTATTTAGCGGACCAGACCGGATGCCGGCGTGTGAAAGAGCAATGGGTGGTACAATAGGGTCAACCTAAAAAAAATATATATATATATAATAATAATAATAATAATAATAATAATAATAATATGGACAGGCAGACTGGATCGGTCCATTAGTGTGAAAGGGTCTAAAACCTAGAAGCCGATTGGTTACTATGCACAGCTACACCAGTTTCTGTGTGCACCAGTTTTCAGAAACCTTCCCCATTATGTTGGTGAGGCACTGCACATTAACAATTCTACAAAACTTACCCTGGGATTTCCTCATATCTTTTGTGGCTAAAGCACGGTTTCCATGCTGGACAGTGAAATCAGGGCTTACATTGTTAACCCTCAGCTCTTGCCCCAACGACTTCCGACCAAAAGCATTTTCACCAGATCCTCCATTGACACTGTAGCCATCTAGAACCAAGAGCAAAACGTTTTTTTTTTTTTTAAAAAAGGTGGTAAATTCACAACATTCCAGCTCAAATACATGCCTTGTTTGACAAAGCTTTATGAAATACCCATTTAACTATATATGCTATGTAATAACGAGAATGCAGTTCTAGCTTCCATACCTTCCTCTTCGTTGTGCACATCAGAAGACACCTTGACATCATCATGCTTTTGTCGAGAAAACCCGGCTGAATTGGAAGTATGTGATCCATATGAGGCAGAATTGCCCCGGTCTCTGGAGGTAGAGTATTTTAAATTGTCTTGGTCGGCTGATGCACTTTCAGGTCTATAAAACAGAACAAAAACATATAATTATAATTTAAAGTATATAACCAAAATGACACAAAGAAAAGACCTATTCCTTAATATAACTTAAAAGAAAAAAGTGGCACACTTATAAAGCACTGATTGCAACATTCACTGTTGGTAAATTATTCACATTTTATTAAAAAGGCATATTCATCAGGATAATTTGCCTGCAGTAATGATTCACTGCTTTGTAAACAGGTCACCTTGGACTTTGGGGTAAATAAGATTTAGAATGCAATACCTTAGAACGGGGGTCAGCAACCTGTGGATTGCGGCCAGGTGACCGGTAGATTGCGGTCTGGGCATGCCGACCTGTCATTGCAGAGAAAACAGTGCAATGCAGAGAGACTACTTGTAAAGTTGAAGCTGTATTAGGGAGGGGAGCAAGAGCCGCATAAGCTGATGCCTCCTCTCTATTGCTGGCTCCTGTCCCATGCGGAGTCATACCAACTGCACTCTGCCTTTTATGCCGGCTAGTGGTTTGGTGTGAGCAGCAGAAGAGATATTCATGTCAGCGTGAAACAATACACTGGGCATAATCGTATAGGGCTGCTTTCATACTGATGCGCAGTGGTTTAGCCATAAACTTGTATTATATTCTGCGGGTTTGGTGCACTCTCAAAGCACTACAGAGTTTTGGTGCGCTTCCAGAAAGTGCACCACACCCGCAAGACTATGACAAAGCAAAGCTAAGCCAGGAAAACTGCAGATGCACAGTAAAGGTTCATTTACAGTTTGAGGAGTGGTAAAAACCCATCGTTAATTCATGTTTTTTATCACCCCCTCTCCAAGCACTCCCCCTTTAGCTGCAGTGGCCAGGGGTGTACAGATGTTGCAGCCATATGCCCTGTCATGGTTGGTGGGTGTGGTACCTGCAAGAATGACACATTCAAGTGAATGAGGCCACTGTGCAAGTGCCCTGCAACCTTCTGCAGTACAGCAAACATGGGGTTAAAGCAGGCAGCATTGTGTTACTTTCTCACCACCTGCTTTAACCCCTTGGACCCCACAGAAGCATGCAGTTCCGGGGCACTTGCAGAATGGCCGTATGTACTTGAATGGGTCACAATTGGCAAGCGGCAGCCCCCACCAAAAGCAACAGGGGGCTTAATTCCTGCTGTGCCAGGTGTACACCTTTGGCGGCTGCTGCCTCAGCAGCTAAAGGGGGTACGGATTGTGGGTGGTAAAACAAGGACAACCGCAGGGTTTTACCACCCCCAACTTTACGTGTGAACAAGCCCCAAGGGTGCTGCTGCTGCCTCATTCAGAAGTGCAGTAGGCACTGCTGCTCCTCTGAAAAGCGATCCAAGTATGTTTGATAGGTAGCAAGGAGTCGATATGTTGCCTCACAACCTGATTTAAACCTAGGATTGCCATGCATGTGATTGCAACACAGTAGAATGGTAATTCGAGGTTTAAATCAGGTGTGAGGAGGCGACACTAGGCAACATTGTCTGGTGATCTTCGACTTTTCTCATGTTGATCAGGTAGATCTCCACTGCCATAGAAAATCCTAGAGAACTCAAGTAGCTGCTCCTCAATACAAAAGAGAGTAACATTTTAATTACATTACAGGAAATGGTATTCTGTACCAATGTTTAATTTGATAGTTTGTTTTGCCTTCATTACCCATTTAATCATCAAGGAGGTAAGTGCTTACTAGGCTACCTCTCTGTCAATTTATAAAGAAAACCCTATGTGGGTTGCTTATACAGCTAGCAAAAGGAATTTTGACTTCACTGTAAAATTCCATATCTTGGAGTACAGAACAGGACGACACAGGCAGGCTGAATATCAATAGACCCTGGGTTTTAAGCGGCTACCTTCAGGTGAGTAGACACTGGCAAATATTTTGGATATGCACTCTGGGCATACCCCTACCCTACGAAAAAACTCTTTATTCAACAGTGCAGTACAGAACACAGGCTGGAAATTCAAAGATCCCGGGACACCGCCAAACAAGCCTGAATGGTGGGCTACAACACAGCAAACAGAACAATGTCAATAGGCAACAAAACAACAAAAGTGTGCTTCTGAAAGAACAGCTACATCCGCAGAGGCCTGGACATCCACCTGGTAAAAAGTAGGATCTGAAGACCAGGCAGCGGCCTTGCAAAGCTGGCTAACCGAAGCCTGATCTCAGAAAGCCCATGAAACTCCAACTGATCAGGTGGAATGAGCAGGCAGAGGTACAGGGGGTACCTTGTCCTTAAAGCAGAGCTCCAGGCAAAAACTAAACTTGGTATTGTTTAACCGGTTCCAGGTCAGCTTGCGTACATTTACGGCTGCAGAGTGGCACGATCCCGCAAAAATCGGCATCTATAAACGGCGCTTGCTCGTGCCCGCCGCACTCTGAAGCAGTATGGCCATGGTCCGGCGGACTCGACGTCCGCCGGCTACTCGCGATTGCCTAGAAGAGAAAAAAAAAAAAAAAACAAGAAAACGGGGAACCGCCGATGTAAACACGCTCTGTCAGGCGGCATGTCAGAGATCTACTGATCCCGGTCACTGGAATCTGTTAGATCTCTTATGCCACTGGCAACCCAACCACCGCACAGTTAGAACACACCTAGGGAACAGTTAACCCCTAGATCGCCCCCTGCAGGTTAACCCCTACACTGCCAATGACATTTACACAGTAATCAGTGACTATTTAAATTTCTGATCGCTGTATAAAAGGTCACTAGTCTCAAAAAAAAAAAAAAAAAAAAAAAAAAAAAAAAAAAAAAAAAAAAAAAAAAAAAAAAAAAAAAAAAAAAAA